>JANIVW010000048.1:0-100765 GCA_030555995.1 Isabelozyma heimii
TTTTTTTTTTTTTTTTTTTTTTTTTTTTTTTTTTTTTTTTTTTTTTTTTTTTTTTTTTTTTTTTTCCTCGCTCTATTGTCAATATATACAGTTCTTATTCTCGATCTGCGGTGCGAGATGGCAACAACAACAGAGCAACTCACGGCTTAAACCTCGTCATTAAAGCTACTTATTCTTCGTCATACGACTCACGTTTACTCCCACAACCTCCCGATACTCGTCTGCAGCCTCCCTAGTGCTTGTCATAAACTCCTTCCAGTACTCGTCATAAACCCTCAACAAGTACACGTCAGACACACGCCCACAACCATTCTCCATGTCTGATACGTTGGAAAACACCAACAGACTACTAAGTAGCTTGGAGCGAAAACTCTCCCTTGGGTCCAACACCTCCCACCAGACCCACCAATCAGCGCAATCAGCGCAATCAGCACAGTCAGCACAGTCAGGAGACTCGCAGTCGTCGGTCGTCGTCAATAGAAACCTCCTCGGCTTGGGCAAACAAAACGTCCAGTCCACCGTTCTCCAGTACATCAGATCGAACGAAAACGAGTTCTCCACCAACGACCTCTTTGAGGACCGCCAGGCCCGTTTTCTCACCCAGTTCGGCAAGCACTACAACGCCGACACCAGGCCCCAGGACCCGCCAGAACAGCCCGAAGAAGACGTTACGTTGTTGGATGATCCCAGTAATACCCCAGAAAACCTCCACGGAATCTTCTACGACTTTGATGACTACGACGAGGATGAGAATGTAGATGAAGACGATGATGATATATTGATTCCTCCTTCACCTCCTCGCTCGCCTCCTAGAGACATTGATCCTGATAAACTTTATGGGTTGTATGACTTCTCCGGCCCAGATCCCCTGCATTGTACTTTGGCCCGTGACGAGCCCGTTTATCTAGTCAACGACGAAGACAACTACTGGTGGTTGGTGCGGAAGATGACCAAACTAGAACGACTCCAATTGAAGCGAGAGAAGAGAAATCATATGCTCTACGGCGTAGACGACGATGATGATGTTGACGATGAATACTCCGACGAAGAAGACGGGAAAGTAGGCTTCGTTCCAGCCGAATGCTTGGAGACCTACGGCGAACGTTTGGCCCGTTTGAACTGCTTCAAGAACGAAGAACTAGAGAAAAGTGGCACCACCCTACCGGAAATTAACCAACCTGACGTTGTAGTTGACACAGGTCTGGCCGATTCAAGCCTGCTGAAGGAATCTTTGGGCCTTGAAGGAAACTCCTCTGAGATGATGAACTCCCAGGAAAAGGTATCAACATTAACCAGAACTTCCAGCTCATTAAAACGGAAAAACTACAACTCCAATAAATCAGTCACCTTCGAGGATTTAAGCGATTTGAAGCTTGATGAAGATACAACCGACAACGATCTTCATCTCCCATCTCGTGACGTTCTCAAAGATGACGATTTCCATAAGCATTATTTCGATATTCCTCGTGCGGCCATAGAACAGAACCTGGAAGTCGAGAAACTGTCCGAGGTGTTGAGCGATGTCTATCCCAACGAAACTCCATTACTAGTGAAAAAGACCCAACGCAGAAACGTAGACGACATGGCCCAGCAATGTGTAGAAAATGTGAAAGAACAATCCGAGAATCCTTTGGTGGTGAAGAAGCGTTCTCCTAAAATGAAACAACAAATTACAGAACCCGTCGATCATTTGCTTTCAGACGAAGCTTCTCATGGTTCAGACTCTTCGGAGCCAGTGATCACCCAAATCATCGACATTAACTCGTCGCATGAATCTATTGCATCTCACTCATCCCAAGAATACATCCCTGGTTCTCGCCAGATCAATTCAGCCACTTCCCACATAAATTCTCAGCAAGCTCCTAGACAGACGGATCAGGTTCCTGTACGGACTCCTGTACAGACTCCTGACCTTCAAACCCCCGTATTCAAATTCAATGCAACACCTTACTCTGGCAGTAACGACTTTTCTGATTTAAATCCTCCGTTCAAATCTTCAGGTTATCAAAATCACGATGCAATCTCCATTGGATCGTTCTCTCCCGATACTCCCAAGACCAATGGATCTGTATCCACAGCTTTCAAGCAAGAGCAATCTCCCGAAAACCCTTCCTCGTTCATTGCCTCAACTCCTCCTTCTAAGGGAAATGATGATGCCAACCAATTCAGAAGGTCTGTGATACTTGACAGGTTGAATAAAGTTACGTTCGACATTCAAGAGCAAATGAAGTTGGGCGATGAACTTGACTTTGAAGAGGAAATGAATCCCTTGGGCTCTAGAGGTTACAATCGTAGCTACTTCAATACTGAAAATCTCACCTTTGGAGCTCATTTGAAACGGTCACCTGAACACAATAGAGATAGTGGATACGACGTAGACGGAGTTGACCTGGAATCAGATAACAACATCCAAAACATGTCCAATACCAGCAATTCTTCTCCTAGAAGAGAATCTGTCACTCCATTAACCAGCTTGAATCTGTTGAACAACGCATTTCACGATAGTGTCTCCAAAGAATATCCAGGTCGCTCCATTGTCACACAAGATTCGGCACCATTGTTCTCATTATCTGAAGGAGCTAAAAACGCAGATCTTGATTTTGGGTCCTCCAAATCATCCAACACCGCTGAACTTGAATATGAGGAAGCAAAGCATGCAAAGAGTGAACCCAGTTTGGACGGAATCGAGCATCAACGTAATGATTCTTTCGATGAGATAACTGATTATTCTAACCGCAAACAACCACACTTTGATGAAGTAGCTGATAAATCTGATCGCAAACTGCATTTCGATGGAATACCTGATATTTCTAACCGCAAACCATATTTTGAAGCAGACTTCTCTGATCCAGCAACAACAAACAGAAATCCTGAATTGGAAGAACCCAACTTTGACACTTCCGTCGATCGTGGACTCGACTTCGCATCTAAGTCTCTCCCTATCCTAGAAGCCTGTGATCGCTCCATCGACTCGCTGTCCAGCTACGACCTCTCCAATATAGCACTCACGAAGCATCAGTCAACTCCCACTGCCATCAGCGACCGGAGGAAATCCAAGCCTGTTCACGACATGTTCTTGCCAATCCTAGGCAAATTCGACGATCTAGCAGAAAAACTAGCCCAATTAGACGACCTACTCTAAACAAAGGCTTCAATTGTATACTTATATCATTCACTTCTGTACTGTCTTTTTTCATATCTTTTTCATCTCTTTTTGCATCCATTCAACCTCTTCGAAAGTTAACTATGTAGCCGTTTTTGTATTGCGCGATGTGCTTCAAAAAAAAAAAAAAATTTGGCGGTGAAAAAAAAATTTACTGGCAGACCATTTCACGGTGAAACAGCAGTTCAACTATATGGATTCCATAGATTTTGATCTATAAGCGAACAACAGTGATCTAAAAGCTGTGAGTTAACATCTTATTAAATTTTTTTCTCGAATAAAATTACTGAAAATCGAATATCGTGGGATACTTGAATAGGATTGTACACTTATAATCAGTGGAAAAGTCCAAAACCGCCGAAGAAGCTGATATCCACCATCCACCATGTCTTGGAGCGCAGATCCACATGCCCTTGAGCAGTTGAAGCATATCTTTAGCGGGACTCTATCCTCCAATAACAGTATAAGAACAGAAGCCAATGAAGCATTGTCACAAGCCAGATTGCAACCCGAAATCGAAAACTACCTATGTGAACTTCTTATCAATGACAAATCTGCCAAAAGCGATGTCCGAGCCGCTGCCGGGATCAATTTGAAGAACAGTGTGTTGAGACTGCAAAACTACGGGACTTCAACCAAAGATAGAACCTACTTACTCCAAAATATCTTCAAAGGCTTGGTAGATGAAGAAAACATGGTGAGAAATATTACCGGGAACGTCATTACGTCATTGTTTTCTATCTATGGCATTAGTGGATGGCCGCAGGCATTACCACAATTAATAGAATTGTCCAACTCCAAAGAACTTGATTTGAAAGTCCAGGAAGCCTCCTTAGGGGCATTGTCGAAGATTTGTGAAGATAGTGCCAGTGTTTTGGACCAAGACTACAATGGTGAGAGGCCATTGAACTTCATGATCTCCAATTTCTTGAAATCAATGGATAATCAACAAAGTGGGAAGATCAGATCTTTGGCAATTCATTGTATCAACCAATTTATTCCCTTGAAAACCCAGTCATTTTTGGTCTTCATCGATGAATATCTAGGCAAACTCTTCTCTCTTGCCAACGACTCCAGCAGTGAAGTAAGAAGAAACATCTGTACTGCATTTTTACAAATTTTGGAAACCAGGGGAGATAAGTTGATGCCACATTTGGATGGGGTGATCAACTATTGTTTGCATTTAATGCAAGACTCTGAGGAAGAAGTGGCCTTGGAAGCTTGTGAATTCATTCTTGCTCTTTCCACTGCTCCAGAATCAGAAAATGATAAACAGATATTCAGGCCAAAATTGAAGACGATCTTACCAGTTCTCCTTGCTAAAATGGTTTATTCAGAACAAGATATTTTCTACATGCAAATGATTGACGATAATGATGATGCTCATGTTGCCGATAAAGACGAAGATATCAGACCACAGGCAGCTAAGTCAAAAGAGTCACATTCTGCTGGAAACGGCGCTAATAAAGCCAAAAAGCAGTATGGAGGTGAGGATGAAAGTGACAGCGAAGATGATGATGATGAAGACGACGATGACGACAGCGAATTGGACCAATGGAGTTTGAGAAAGTGTTCTGCTGCTACGCTAGACATTTTATCGCTAGACTTCCCTAACGAGGTGTTGGAGGTAACGTTGCCTATCCTCCAGGAGAATATTGTTTCTGACCAATGGCCAGTTCGTGAAGCATCGATCTTAGCATTTGGTGCTATCAGCAAGAGTTGCATGGAATTGGCCAGCGACAAGTTGCCTACTTTAGTTCCCTACTTGGTGGACAGATTGCAAGATAAAGAGCCCAGAGTTAGACAAATCACCTGCTGGACGATCTCCCGCTTTGCTGGCTGGGTATCGGAGGAAGCCCACGAAGGAGGAAACTACTCAAGTTACTTCCAGCCCACTTTTGAATCCATAGTGTCGTGTGCTTTGGACAACAAGAAGGTGGTGCAAGAGGCTGCCTGTTCTGCGTTATCGTCTTTCATCGAAGAGTCAGATGTAAGCCTAATCGACTACTATCTCGGTCCATTGTTGACTCACTTCGCCAAGTGCTTTCAGGTGTACCAGCGGAAGAATATGAGAATCTTGTACGACTGTGTTCAAACTTTCGTGGAAAAAGTCGGCCGGGACAGGCTCTCTTCCAAGCCAGAGTACGTCGAGACGTTGTTACCACCATTATTAGGCAAGTGGCAAACTTTGAGCGATACTGATGAAGATTTGTGGCCGTTGTTGGAATGTATGGCCTCTGTGGCTGCTACTTTGGGTGAATTATTCACTCCTTACGCTCTTTCGGTGTATGAAAGAGCTATCAAAATCCTCGCCAACTCCATTGAATTGGACCAACAGTGTCAGACTGATCCTTACATTGATGCACCCGAAAAGGACTTCATCATTGCGTCGTTGGACTTGATCGATGGGTTGATTCAGGGTTTCACCCACCATTCGGCCGAATTGATCCTGCAAAACGAAATCAACTTGATGGACTTGGTGATGTTATGTTTTGAGGATCCTACTGATGACGTTCGTCAATCAGCCTACGCCTTGTTGGGAGATTTGGCCATTTTCATCATTGACTCCACTGTCAGACCTCGTTTGCAGCCTATTTTGGTCAGCATTGGCAATGAAATCAACAATAGAACCTACAACTCCTATGCGGTGTATAATAACGCAATCTGGTCACTCGGAGAGATTGTCATGAGATTGCCATACGAAGAATTCAAGGCCTATTTAAATAACTTGGTGAATTTGTTGATACCAGTGCTAAGCAGCTATGATGCATTGCCTACGGTTGCCGAAAATGCTGCTATCTGCTTAGGAAGAATGGGGATCCAGGGAGGGGCCGAGGTTTTGGCACCAAGATTGCCCGAGTTCATCTACCAATGGTGCTCACAAATGTTGACTTTGGTTGACAACAATGAAAAGGAAACTGCATTTTCAGGTATGCTTAATATCATAAAAGCCAACCCAGACCAAGGATTCGGGGGCTTATCTAATCAACAGGGAAAGAAGAACTTGTCTCTATTTATTCTTTGTATTGGCTATTACGCTGCTCCGCCAGATGAATTGAGACAGTTGTTCTCCCAGGTGTTGGCAGGCTACGAAAACATGTTGGGAAAGGACGTTTGGGAGGGCCAAGTGCTTTCCCAAATCGATGGAGAAACAAGACAATCGCTCCACCATCAGTATGGAATATAAATTGTCTTAGGTCTGGCATAGGATTATAGAATCATCTCACATTATTGTATAGTATATAGTTATATAGAGTATTTATTCGTTCGTTCGTTCATTATTCGTCTTGGTCGCCGTACAACACTTCATTAACTAAACTTATAGGCAAGTCCCATACTCCGCTAGGGGCACTATGAATATACTGCAAGTTCTTCTGTGCTGCCACCTGCAAGTCTCCCTCCGACGATCCTGGTAGCAGGGAGTGATCATCCACGAAGTTTCTTATATCGTCAAGAGCTAACGTCCTCACTTCGGTGTTGTATAATGCTACTGCAATATACACATACAACATGAGAATAAGAGAATACGCCGGTATGGCATGCGACCAGTACTTATCAGGGAAGTAGTCTATTCCCAAGTAGTCTCTGAGAATGTTGTCGGGGACAAACATCCATGTAATCCAGGCCCCTAGAACGAGAGCACTGATGACATAGATGAAAAACCCTTTGTATTCGACATACTTGCTAATATTTATCGCCGAAACAATGACATCCGACTCACGCGCAAGAGTGTCCTCCTGATTGTTGACGTGAGAGCCTGTTCGTATAAGCGAAGGAAACAAATTGGAATGTAGAGATTGCATGGGGTTATTATGTGAATCGGCACAAACTGTCAAAATCGTACCTGAAAATTCAACGATCCGTACATCCGATACGATGAAATATAGATCCATACACCACCTACAACATCTATGACCAATAACTGAATCTGAGAGACAACAAAAGATTCCTTGATGAGAGAAATGGCTGCCTATTGGGTCCAAAGGCAGTAATTGAATAATAGAAGATAACTTGTGAAATTTTGGATATTGCAAAATTTGCATCAAATTTCTACAAAAGCCGGCATCGCACCTCCAAAAGTTAACCTCAGTGGTTGAAAATTGTTCAGTAGTTTCGAAAACTTTTTCAGCATTTCAAAAGCACTATTCAGTGTCTCGGCAGCTCCTTCACTGCTACTGCACCACCACCACATGTCTAACTGTGGAATCGTGGGATTTGCACGATCTGTGAAAATATTGACGTCAGGATCCGGGTAACCCTGAAAAAATTTATAGATTCGACAAGGCGGTTACGCTGAGTCATTTCCTTTTCGGGATGCTGTATATATAGGGTGAAAAAAAAAAAAATTTCAGCCATAGAACTTTTTTTTCCCCATCCTAAACCATTGGCAGATGACGATGAAGACCTTTACCGCCGTTTTCGCCAGGGGAATCAGAGCTAGTCATGCGACTAGTTTCCCATATACTAAATGCTCAATGTTGAGCATGAAGAAGAGATTCTCCAGTTATACGCCATTGAAGCAAGAACCCGTGTACGCTGGAGCTGATTTGTTGAAAAAATTCACCGACGACAACGCTCAGAAGTTGGTGGATGTGTCCAAGGTACTTGTCATTGGGTCGGGGGGTTTATCCATTGGACAAGCTGGGGAGTTCGATTACTCTGGATCGCAAGCCATTAAAGCGTTGAAAGAAGCTAATAAGAAGTCTATTTTGATCAATCCAAATATCGCAACCAACCAAACATCCCATGCGTTGGCTGACGAAATCTACTACTTACCAGTTACTGCCGAATACATCACCTATATAATAGAAAGAGAACAACCAGACGGAATATTGCTAACTTTTGGAGGACAAACCGGGTTGAATGTCGGTGTTAAGTTGGAAAAAATGGGAGTTTTCGAAAGATACGGAGTTAAAGTGTTGGGAACACCAATTAAAACATTGGAAACTTCTGAAGATCGTGATTTGTTTGCTCAGGCTTTGAAAGAAATCGATATCCCTATTGCTGAATCCATTGCTGTTGATAATGTTGACGATGCTTTGGCTGCAGCTGAAAAGGTTGGTTACCCAATCATTGTCAGATCTGCTTACTCCTTAGGAGGGTTGGGTTCTGGGTTTGCTGCCAACGAGCATGAATTGAAGAATTTGGCCTCGCAATCGTTATCTTTGGCACCACAAATCTTGGTGGAAAAATCGTTGAAAGGATGGAAAGAAGTTGAATACGAAGTTGTTCGTGATCGTGTGGGCAACTGTATTACTGTGTGTAACATGGAAAACTTCGATCCTTTGGGAATTCATACTGGTGACTCCATTGTCGTTGCTCCTTCGCAAACGTTATCTGACGAAGAGTACCACATGTTGAGAAGTGCAGCCATCAAGATCATCAGACATTTGGGAGTGGTTGGTGAATGTAACGTTCAATACGCTTTACAGCCAGATGGATTGGACTACAGAGTTATTGAAGTCAATGCCCGTTTATCTCGTTCTTCTGCTTTAGCTTCAAAAGCAACTGGATATCCATTGGCTTACACTGCTGCTAAGATTGCTTTGGGCCACACATTGCCAGAGTTGCCTAACCCAGTGACCAAAACGACTTCGGCCAATTTCGAGCCTTCATTGGACTACATGGTTACCAAGATCCCCAGATGGGACTTGGCCAAGTTCCAGCACGTTAAGAGAGACATTGGCTCTGCCATGAAATCTGTGGGAGAAGTTATGGCCATTGGACGTAACTTTGAAGAATCTTTCCAAAAGGCTATCAGACAAGTGGACCCCTCGTACATTGGACTCCAAGGAGACCATTTCGAAGACTTGGACGATGTGTTGGCCAATCCTACAGACAGAAGATGGTTGGCCGTGGGACAAGCTTTGCTCCATGAAAACTACTCCGTCGACAAGGTGCATGACTTGACCAAGATTGACAAGTGGTTCTTGTACAAGTTGATGAACATTGTCAACATGTACAGAGAATTGGAAAGCATTGGACAATTGACGAAGATCAACTCCGATTTGATGTCTCGTGCAAAGAAGTTGGGTTTCTCTGATAAACAAATTGGGCTCTGTGTAGATGCCAACGAATTGGACGTCAGAGCTGCTAGAAAGGCTTTTGGAATCGTTCCATTCGTGAAGAAAATCGATACCTTGGCTGCTGAATTCCCAGCTAACACCAACTACTTATACACCACCTACAACGCTACCAGCTCCGACATCGACTTCAACGAGCACGGAACCTTAGTGTTGGGTTCCGGTGTTTACCGTATTGGATCTTCTGTGGAATTCGACTGGTGTGGAGTTTCTGCTGCCAGAGCCTTGCGTGATTCCGGTCATAAGACCATTATGATCAACTACAACCCAGAGACTGTTTCCACTGATTTCGATGAAGTTGACAGATTGTACTTCGAGGAATTGTCCTTAGAACGTGTGCTTGATATCTACGAGTTGGAAACCGCCCAAGGTGTCGTTGTAAGTGTCGGAGGTCAATTGCCTCAAAATATCGCATTAGGGTTGCAAAATAATGGCTGCAACGTTTTGGGAACCAACCCAGAGGACATCGACAAAGCTGAGGATCGTCACAAGTTCTCTCAGATCTTGGATTCCATTGGCGTAGACCAGCCCGAGTGGAAGGAGTTAACTTCTGTTGCTGAGGCCGAAATCTTCGCTGATCAGGTCGGATACCCGGTGTTGGTCCGTCCATCTTACGTCTTGAGTGGTGCAGCCATGTCTGTCATCAACAGCAAGTCCGAGTTGGACGCCAAGTTGTCCAATGCCTCTAAAGTGTCTCAAGATCACCCGGTTGTCATCTCCAAGTTCATTCAAGGAGCCCAGGAAATCGATATTGATGGTGTCGCCAACGATGGTCAAGTTTTGGTCCATGCTGTGTCTGAGCACGTAGAAAATGCCGGAGTCCACTCCGGGGACGCTACATTGATCCTCCCACCACAGAACTTGTCTCCAGTTATCATGAACAGATTGAAGGTTATCGCTGATAAGGTAGCTGAAGCATGGAAAATCACCGGTCCTTTCAACATGCAAATCATCAAAAACGATCAGAACGGAACTTTGAGCGACGAAGAATGCCAATTGAAGGTTATCGAATGTAACATCCGTGCTTCTCGTTCATTCCCATTCGTATCGAAGGTCTTGGGAGTCAATTTCATTGATGTTGCCGTGAAAGCATTGATCAAAGAAAATGTGCCTGCACCAGTTAATTTGATGGATATAAAATACGATCATGTTGCTACCAAGGTTCCTCAGTTCTCATTCACCAGATTGGCCGGAGCTGATCCATTCTTGGGAGTGGAAATGTCGTCAACTGGAGAGATTGCTTGTTTCGGTAGAGATTTGGTCGAAGCATACTGGACTTCTATTCAGAGTACCATGAACTTCCATGTTCCTCACCCAGGTAAAGGGTTATTGTTTGGAGGTGATTTGACCAACGATAAACTTGGAAATGTTGCTGCCACCATTTCGGGATTGGGCTACAAATTCTACACTGCTTCTGAACCAGTTGCTGAATACTTATCGAAGTACGTTTCTGAAAAGCCAGAAGTGATTGAATTCCCCAAGACCGATAAGAGAGCATTGAGAGAAATCTTCCAAGATAAGGAAATTGGAGGAGTTTTCAACTTGGCCAAGGCCAGAGCTGAAGACTTGTTGGATGAAAATTATGTCATGAGAAGAAATGCCATCGATTTTGCTATTCCATTGTTCAATGAACCAAACACTTCGTTGTTATTTGCCCAATGTTTGAAAGAAAAGGTTGCCAACAAACCAACCTTCGACGTTTTGCCAGCTGGCGAAATCACTGTTCCTGAGGAGGTGAAGAGATGGAGCGAATTCATCGGTGGTAAACCAGTCTAATGAAAAGGAAGTTATGACGTGTTTATAGTAACATTAATAAAAGAACGTAGAGATCAAGTGTAGAAAGGAGGGGAAGATAGAGAAAGAGCAGAGAGCAGGGAGAGGCATATTGTAGAGCCAATTGGAGAGGTAAGATCAGTGAAAGCACAGTTTAAAGTCATATGGAATAACAGTGAAAGTGGAGTGTAAAGCTAGTTGGACCGACAAGGGAGCATATTGTCTCGAGTCTGCTGTAGGCTAAATGTATCAGCTAAGTATGTGTAGTCAAGCAGTACTGGCTCTCTGTTAAGTCCATTCCTCTCGTTTATCACTACCCTCCAATAGGGCGATTTGCTGCTAGAAAACAATCAACAGCTGTGCAAGGATCAGATGCAGCGCTGTCTGCATAGAACAAAACACCGATACTTCTTTCCAATTCACCCCTGCGCTTCCAATGAAGGCTTTGCAAAGCAGCAACGACAGTTCCATTAGCCCCCTTTGGGACTCAAATCAGTAGAAAATACTTCAGGTACCAATTCGAGGCAAGCACCGGCATCACTTACGCTTTTGACAGGGCTTATGCTAGGATTATAGTGCGATAAGGAATAGTGCATACGATCGAAACAGTGCATAAGATCGGAACAGTGCTCGCATCACGCGAGGGGGATACAGGAACAACTCGAAGAACTAAGATCATATGTTCTCCTCGAAAGACCCAGTGCCACGTATCCACCAATCGCGTAGTTTCTCTAGGAAACGCCAATCAACAACACACGAAAACTAGTACTAGTGGTGTAATGCTGTGCACTACTGTTTGTTCTGTCGGTGGTTAAATTTCTGTCACCGTCTGGAACGTCTGGAACGTCTGAACTCATCAACTCACGTCCAATTGTTCCATATCCGGTTTGTTGTCGTGTGACTGGAGGTTGTTGAAGCCACCCCCGCAGAGAGAGTGGTATTTTGCGAAGTTTTTTTGTTTTTTTGTTTTTTCGTATTTTTGTTTTTTATTTATATCTTTTTTCGCCAGTTTCTTACGTGTATCCAACTCTTTTCTTTCCTAACCTTTGTCTAATATGTGGTTGGTGCTAGCGATACTCTGGCAAGTTGTCCTGGCGTTGGCCGCGGATGACTCGTTCAGCTCCAGGGGTATAGGTGTATTGAACTACGATACGCGAGGCGTCAGTTGTGCCCCGGTGTATAGAGATGCACTTCGACCGGGGTTCGCGTATATCGATATCAAAGTAACCCTGTTGGAGCCCATAGTCAAGGACGGGAAATACGAATGGCTCAAGGACTATACCATCCCCTTGCTTGTTCTCCGGCAATCAGATACCTTCAACTTCACCGATAGCTTGGAGTCTCACCAGTACGATTATAACTATCAAGATCGGTTACGAGGATTGGATAACAACAAACATAGAGATCTAGTGGATCAAAAAACAAAAATGTTCATCCTCACTCCGGCAGAAAACCATATCATACACTCCCACAAGTACCTCAACTCCAACTTCACCCTCGCATCTCCAAAAAGGTTTGCAGTCGAAGAATCGGGTATTTATTGCGTCTACATTTCTCCTCCTACCGACGAGGCCATCCAGCATCTTCTGGTGTCGGTGATTTTCAAGAACGACTACGGCTTCTTACCATACTGGTCATATGTGCTTTTGCGTCAGGCAAAAGTCGCCTTGATCATTGGAATCGTGCTTGGAGCACTAATGTTGCAGGCCATGGCACATCATAAGTTCACCCCGAAACGGTTCTCCAGCTCTGTGGTGTTGAAAACAATCGTCGTCTACATTTTTGTTCCTTTTCTCGTTATATTGCTGGTGGAGTCGTACTCTTCTAACTATGATAACATATACCGTCCAAATTATCAATTGTTCACCTATTTCCTGCTCCACAAGATCCTTGAGATGTCCAAGGGTATCCATATGGTAGTGATCAACTTTTGCATCTTGCTTTTTTCCATGGGTTATGGTGTGATCTACATCAAAGACAAATCATCCTTCAAGGGATACAAACAATTTCCAGCCTCACTCTCAAATACTGCTCAATGGCTACTATATTCCAACATTGCCGTGCTCATTGCAATTGAAGTCATCGGCTGCGCCCTCTCCAACTACAAATTCGAGGTACAGCTGGCTAATCTAATCTTACTGCGTATAAACCCATTGAGTAACGAGCTAATTTTCTTGAAGTCGGTTCAACGCTACTTGATGTTGTGCGCCAATCTATATTCTATTGTTTGGTACTTTCTGACGGTGTTTTTCTACTTCAAAACCGTGAATTCCATGGGGATCTTGGATGGGAAGTATAATGATCCATTCCAGAACCCGCAGCCAAGAACAGTGGTGAAATCATTCCGTCACTCGTTTTTATTTATTTTTGGTGTTCCAATCGTATCCCAATTCTTAAACATTGTGTTCTCTACCGTACAGGCATTAGACACTACTCCAATATCTGGTGACTGGAGAACTCGCAGCTACCTCAGCATTCGAAAAGTAGAAGATCAAATGTTTGATCAGTCCTACGAAACATTCTGCTTTTGGACACTGATTGTGGATGTTTATCTCACGATGTATGTGGTTTATGTCTTGTGGTTGAAGGTTAATGGTCCGTCGGAGGTCAAGGACGACGTCGAACGGAAATTGTAGTGTATATGTAATATAAACCCGTACATCCGGCGAATGTAGACCAACAGTGTTGGCTGTGTTATCAAAAGTTGGGAGGGGCCGTGAGACTGGAAATGGTTCTAGGTGTAAGTTTTAGGGTGCTATGTGGTGAATGGTGCTAGGGGGCGAATGGTTCTATGTGGTGAATGGATCTATGTGTAGGCGTAGTTTTCACGATCTTGATGCTATGAGATCTAGGTGTAGATTTGACAATCCTGCTACGATGCTAGCTCTTCAGCGTAGGTCTGATTCTCGATCTTTGGGGTAGCCTTATTCCCGATCAATGGTCTTCCCAGACATTGACGAATCAGATTGTGCTATAGTCGAGTTGTGCCTACAAGTTCACCTCATCGTCTCAGCCGCTCCGTCCTGCATGCCCAGACTTTTGGATATAAATTGCCCTTTGTACGCACAACTGGTCTCCGAATCCTCTCCAACATGGCTTATTCATACAGTGGCTCATCCACGCCCTAGCTCTAGTTCCGCCAATAGCATCGCTCAATTGCAGGAGTTGCTGTATAGCAATTGATGGTGGCAGATTAGACTGCAGGGAATGCGGCATTCATCCGCCGGCTTTTTATGCATGATTTTATGAGGTGCATGAAATTAACCGGGACGGAACCCTTAGTTTCGCTACCGATGCAGCGTGTTCCGAAGACTACCGCCTTTTTCGCGGCCAATTACGACCCCAGTAAGATATACGGGCTGCTTGTTATTGTTCACGACAGCCACTAATCTGTCTATTGTTAGGTTCTCCTCCTCCTATCTGTGCAGCTTCGGCTCCCTGCCGCCAGAAATCAAATCAGATAAAAGTTCACCGGTGGATTCCGGCGCAATAAGGTTTTCATATTTTTTCATGCAACATCGATTATTTTCCATCAAGCGCTAGTTTTTCCTGAAAAATTGGCCCTTTTTGGTTATGACCATCACTAGAAAATAAAATGCATACAGATAAATCCTGCACTACATCCTTATTTTTTTGGCTCTCCATATCTATTTCATCAGCATCGTGAATATAAATAGGCACCATTGTCTGCGCTGTTTCTCCAGCAGTTTCTCCAGCTACTCCAGCTGTGTCTCTAGAAAATATGTCTGAGCATTCCAAACAAGAATCCAAGCACGACACTTCGTCGCAGGAGGAGATGGCTGAGATCCCCATCAACCAGGACTCCACCATTGCCCATTCCACCACCAAGTCGTTTGGAATCAGAAAGGTCGAAATTCTCTCGGACCAGTACTCTGCGTGGTACTTGAGAGTGATCTTGTTCATCTGCATCTTCATCGTGTCCTACGTCTATGCCTTGGACGGAACCCTCCGCGGTGTCTTCCAGCCCATTGCAACTGCTAGTTACAGCACCCATTCGCTTTTTGCTACCGTCAACGTCATCCGTAGTGTCATTGCCGCCGCTGCACAACCAACGTACGCTCGGTTGTCTGATCGTTTCGGTCGGTTGGAGTTGTTTGTCGTTTCCATTGTGTTCTACGTTGTGGGCACTATCATCGAATCGCAGGCTACAAACGTGCAAAAATTCGCCGGTGGGGCCGTTTTATACCAAATTGGCTACTCCGGCGTCATATTCATCCTCCAGGTGATGTTGGCTGACTTCTCCAATCTTAACTGGAGATTGGTGGCCTCGTTCGTGCCAGCATTGCCCTTCATTATCAATACCTGGGTCTCGGGAGATGTTTCCTCCTCAGTACTTGCCAATCACTCCTGGAGCTACGGTATCGCCATGTGGGCCTACATTTACCCTATTTCGTGCCTCCCATTGATCTGCTGCTTCATCCACATGTATCTTAAGGCCAGAAAGACCAACGAATGGGCCATCGTCAACCGCGAAGAGAAGCTTGCCTTGGGAAGCAAATGGAAGTCCTGGAAAGATAATATCTTCGTTGAATTGTTCTGGGAATTGGACGTAGTTGGGATCATTTTGATCATCTGCGTACTTGGTTTGATATTGGTTCCATTCACCTTGGCCGGAGGGGTTCAGTCGAAGTGGCAGCAGGGGTCTATTATCGCCCCATTGGTGATTGGATTTGTGCTCATCCCTCCGTTCGTATGGTGGGAGAAGTCATTCGCCAGGGTCCCTATTATTCCATTTGCTCTCATCACCGACAGAGGAGTTTGGTCCGCAATTATGATCGGAATCTTGATTGACTTCGTGTGGTATATGCCAAACGACTTCATGTATACGGTGTTGATTGTGGGAATGCGTGCCAGTGTCAAGGCCGCCACC
Source organism: Isabelozyma heimii (assembly GCA_030555995.1). Lineage (NCBI taxonomy): Eukaryota > Fungi > Ascomycota > Pichiomycetes > Serinales > Metschnikowiaceae > Isabelozyma > Isabelozyma heimii. The sequence continues at coordinate 15,911 of JANIVW010000048.1, forward strand.
CGGATTGTTTCGCTCTACTCCTTCGTTTCTGTCATTACCGGTCCTCTTCTTGGCCTTTTGGTGGTGTATGTTCGCCGACTCAAAGGCTTCATTATCTTCGGGGTTGCTATGTGGTTCATTTCGCTCGGGCTTTTGGTCCACTTCCGTGGGGACAACGATGGAGTTGAGAGTAAGAAGTTCTTAGACGGAGTCATTGGCTCCCTCTGCTTGATGGGTTTCGGGGCCGGGTTCTTCACCTACTCTACCCAGGTATCGATTGCTTCTGTTACCAATCACGAGTACATGGCCCTAATTCTAAGCTTGTACTTGGCAAGTTATAACGTCGGGGCCGCCGTCGGTGCTTCGGTATCGGCCGCTATGTGGACCCAGAAGTTGTATGGCTACTTATATGAAGAGCTTGCTCTGGCCGGACTTGATACTACACTCGCTACTTCTGCCTACGGCGACCCGTTCACGTTCATTGTCACCTACGTTTGGGGCACCCCTGAAAGAGTAGCCGTGGTTTTGGCCTATGCTCGTATCCAGAGACTCTTGTGCATTGTTGGTTTGGTGTTGTGTGTGCCATTGTTGTTCTTCACCTTGTTCTTGAGAGACCACCGTCTTGACAGCGTTCAATCGTTGGAACTCAACCATGACCACGAAAAGGCCATCCAGGCCGACGAGGACGCCATCAAAGGCACCGTAATTGTGAATAATTATGATGACGATGTGGTTCTTGCAGCCATAAAACGTCTTTTTAAACGGAAACTGAGCGTATAGGAATTCGAGCGTATAGTTAATAATATCTAATGAAACTTTGTAGATAACATTAAGCTTGGTATCCATTTGAGCACAATTGCAGGGATTCTCTATGGTCTCATAGGGTGAACTATGTAGGTGACTTCATTGGCTGCGAAAATTGAAAACGCAATCGCACTCGCTTCTGCATAGAGCAACTGTCTACAAAATAGAGCTAATAAGTGACTATTACAGAACAGTGACAACTACTGACAAGTACAAAGCACTTGTTGATACGTTCAACCTACGCATTCTCTATGTGCATACATGTGACTCATACGGGTGGTTCCATAAATACGTGATACATGTTGTGACTATGTAGTGGTTATGTGGTAATCTTGTGGTGGTATGTCCCTGACTGCACGGCCCTTGTTAGGGTGCCTAGGTCAAGTCATCATCATCCCTCTCAACCGTTTGTTTGATCTTCAACAACAACTGGGTCTTCAACTTATCCAACTTACTGAATTGATCGAAATTAAACACAATATCGGTAAATGCTTGAACATCTCCCTGTTCAATCGCTTCCAAAATATCCTGAACAAATTTAAATTCTCTTGTATTTTCCCAATCCCCACTAAATGATTGTAGTTTATTTCTGGCTTCCACAATGTCGTCCAAACACAAACAACACAATATGATCTTGAGGTAGTATTCTTTCAATTTCCACGAGGTCAAACTCAGATGAACATTCACTTTGCTCACGCTGTCGTAGTATTCGATTGCTTTGGAGTATTGGCCACTAGAAGCATATAAATCAGCACAGCTGGTGTACGCTTTACTAGATAACGCTTCCGCATGGTCCACGGTATACAATTGGCCCGCTTTTTCGTAGGCCTGTGCCGCTTTTTCAAGGTCCGGGATCGATTCGTAAAGCGATCCCAAGTCCATGGAACAGTTGGCTGCTCTTCTGAATTGTCCATTACGAGCAGAATAAATATCAATGGCCTTACTTAGACAGGAAATGGCATCTTGTGGCGACACGAATTTGTACGATTTGTACGCTTCTATCAAGTAATTGGCCATGTCATTATCATTACGTAACTCCTTCTGAATGTCGGAGGCCTTGACGAATTGTGCTGCTGCGTTGGAAAAGTCTCGGTTTAAAAGATACTGGTTACCGGCTTGGACGTAGAGGTCACTGGCCTCTTCTTGTCGGGAGTATTGCGATGAGCCGGAGATTACCAGCAGAAACCATCCCTGTGGCTTGAGTAGCTTATCTGCTTCCTGAATGAGTTCTCTTGGATCGGACATATTTGGAAGACAGCAACAGTAAAGAAAAAGATAAAACACGCCGCCCTTCTCCTTCTTTTTATGCGTTTTCCCATCCAAACTCACCAGAAAAAACCGAGGTGGACACGACCTGTATACAACAATGTTTACATAACGAAACGACAGAAAGAAACTCTGTAAGAAAGTTTGGAACAGAGAAGAGATCGAGATGACGAAGACGCAGGAGGGTCCACAGATCGACTTCATACGGTACGAGCGGTTACGCTTGGTCATCGAGAAAGCTCTTGAACAAACCACCGCCAAGTCGTTGAGCTTGGATCAGATTGCAAAATGTTTCCCGAAAATAGCAGAATCGAAAGATGGCCTTAATAGCTTGAATTTAGCACGAAAACAAATGAAAACACACCTCGACTCGGTGTCGTCAAAGGAGTTTGCCCTTATATTCAGTGAGCATGATATTGAAAAGAAGTTGAACGAGTTGGATGAGGTTATCCAGATGGCTCAGTATAGAAAGGAGCACAATCAACAGCCAGTAGAAGTAGACAAATTATCTCCATTTGATATAATAGAATCTAGCTTACTACCGTCCAAAGAATCGGTCATGGAGAGCTTGAGTATGATATACAATCAGTTGTTGCTTGATAATAGGGAATTGTACCAGTCGCTCAAATCCAAAGCTGAAGAAAGCGAAGAAATCAAGCGGGAGATCGATAATTCAATAGAGTCATTGACAAGGGGGATCGATGAGCTCAAAGAGGACAGGTTGAATGAGAATCTCAATAACCTTATTCAGGAAGTTCTCGAAGAATGAGCTCGTGAATAGGGCCCCAGAAAGGCGGGGTAAAGGCATGACTAAATGGTAGCTGAATCCGTACAATCGCTAAGCTTGTCGTGTCCGATTTCGATACTTATGCCTAGCTGAACACAGACTGGCTACTGGACAATGTAATAGACGATAGAAAATGAACTCACTTATCTAACCATTCCCCTTCGTGTACTATAGTGTATGTGTATATTTTACAGTAATGAATGTATTTACAAGGTAGTGTGATGACATCACACTAAGCATTCTTGCTAGCGTGAATTTTTTCATAATTCTCTTTGGCCAAATCATTATAGCTGGCCACTCTATGTTGCAATTCGGTGATTTTATCTGCTTTCCGTTTCTGTTTATCCGAAACCTTCACCAATTGCTTATCTCCCCATACTTTGTAATCTTGCAAGTACTGCTTGCTCATGCTGAATTCCCTGGTGATGACATCGTCGGCCAATCCCAATTTGGATAAGGTGTAGTAGTATTTTTCTGAGTCATCACGCTTCAAATACTTCAATATTCTTTGTCGTTGCTGAACCATTTGACGGATACGGTCAGTATGAACTTTATCTTTGAATTGGTTTCTAACATGCACCCAACCAGAATGAATTTTCGCAGTCAAAACTGCTGCTTGCACCTCAGGAGATCCAGTATCACCTTCTTCTCTGGCAAATTCTCTACGAGCAAAATCAATGGCTAATTTTCTTCTATCTTGAGTATTGGAGTTTCTCATGTTAAGAATTGTCAAAATGGCACTTTTCTTCTTTTCTTCCGCTTGCACAATCTTCTCACTGATGATGTCACCGGCGATATTGTTATCCAAGCTAGCCTTTTGGGCTCCGTATAATAATTTTTCAACTTCATCACGCTTGTATCCATGGGATAAATTGGATGGCTCGGTAAGTTCTTGCTGTAATCGTTTGATAAACCCACAGTTGACGTCTCCTAACACCGGGTCGACAGAAAAATCAACGTTGTTCAAATTATGCTTCTTGAAGTTATTGACATCTCTGACAATTTGTCTCTTCATTCTCTTTTCTTTCCTCTTTAACGCTTTCTTTTTCGATTTGGTAGCTTGAGCGGGAACAAACTGCTTGGCAGCGAGTTTGGGCGATATCACAGTTGCTGGCTCGATACGCATGACTCTCGCTACGGAGAAGAAGCGGACGGGGAGCTTAAACATGTTGACGAAGTAGGAGTGAATCCAGCAACAGGTAATACATTTTTTCTTTTCAGTTTTCATATTTTTCACTTTTTTCAGACTTTCGAGTGGCGCACGACTTTTGTTGGCGCACGTCTCTCATCTTAAGATGTTAGTCCTAGTTGAAGAGATCACTGATTTGGATGCTAACAGCCCGATATGAGCTATAATGAAGGTGTCAAGTTGATACGAGAGTTGAAGAGTCGGTGGAGAAATGGGTTACCGAAAAACTTCACCAACAACCATTATGTGAGCAATGTTCACGGTGTTATCACGTCTCCAAGAGTAAATCCCATAGAGGCTAATGAGCTCTTGGGACTGTTGTACGATAGCAATTACTATGATAATGTGCTTCAGGCATCATTTGATGAAGACGTTACAAACAATAACATCGAGCTTACGATTCTATTGGCCGTGTATGAAATGGAGGTAAGAAGACAAGGAACCATAGTAGATAAGCTATTGGAGAGCAGCCAGATGGAGCTATTAGTGTCACGATTGTTATATTCAAGCATAGAATTCAAAATGGAAACGAGTCGACTCGCTTGCAACTCCCTTAAGTTCATTAACAAGCTTGTTACCTTCAAACTAGGCGACCGGAAGGTGAAGAAGTTCATCCGACCATTATTCAACATATCCATCTGGTGCAATTTTCAAAACGTTGATGAAATAAAGGTACTCTCCGGCGATAACACTGTCGTCGACTTACGTAACCACGAGGCATTTACAGATTATCGACTAATTGTAGAGAAGAAAGATGAGCTTCTGGTACCAGCCAAGCTCAAAAGACGCTGGTTGTACTCTTCTCTCGTGAGTTTTATGAAATTAGCTAAAGAACCTTCAAAGTCGGACCAAGCCGAGGTGGCAACATATCTGAAACAGTATCTTACTTTATTGATAAGTTTGGTGAGTCAAATGCCTCTTCGAGAGTATGTTCGAGTGCTCATCAGGGAAGTTGGTTTCTTAGCAGCATTGAATTCAATGACCATACCCGAAGTGAAGATACTAAAGTTCTACGTAGATTACCCGATAAATGGGTTTACAGGAGAAATTTATGCTGTTGAGCCATCTAAGTTGTTCAACCGGTTGCAAAGCATCATTTTCAACGAGACAAACCAGATAGATGCGTTTCTCGCAAAGGCCTCGATCTATGATTGTTTCCAAGAGGAGTTGGTAGCGTATTTACAGAGATTTGATATCAGAAGACTTGAAAACACAATTAAGCAACTAGATATAAGTCAAAACTATCCTCAAGACCTCAAGAGTACACAATTCCTCGCAGACTTATTGGCGGAACGGGTGTATGTGACTACTCTTGATGCATTTATTTTCCCATTGAATGACTTTAATGAGACTTCATTGTGGGAAAAGAACCATTTTACTATTCCAACAGAAAGTACCCAGTTTTTGACTGTCCAGGACTACGATTTTCGCCTAACATATAACCAATCGGTGGGATTACAACGACAAGTCACCCAGCATGTTATCGAGATCATTACTGGTCTAAAAATCACCGACCCAGACCAGCTGGGGGGTGTGAAAAGCTCCAGAAGTGAGTTTCAGCCTATACAAGATATTGAAGCCGAGAACGGGAGCTATAAGTTCCCAATTGACCTTAAAAAACTTGGCGACAGTAAGCTAATTGTGTTGTTGGCGGTGCAGAAACCCAACAAGACGTCCCCAAACACAGCCATAGCCAAGTATGGAGTGTCCAAGGTAGTTTTGGGAGAAGTAGTGAAGGAGAACCTGAAAATTACGGTGGATTTTAATGACCCCGATTATAAGCGTTTTAACTATATGATATACCTTCCAGAGAGTTTCCACAAGCAGCTCCAGAACTTTAATATACTAAAACGACAAACAACAGCCTTGCCCGAGTATATTGAGGACTTGTTCTTAGGTTTTGAAAAGAACGCTGAGGTTGCAAGTTATGAAGTACAGAAAAACAGGCCGGTAGATTTCATCATTGACTGCGTAAATTCCAGCGAATGGGGCCATATACCGTCCACGAAGAGATTGAAGACGGGCGGGAGCCCTAAGAAAACATCCACCGGCGGAGCAAATGCAAATATTGTACGATTTCATGCCGATGAGACGGTTGTGGAAAACTATCCGTACTTACAGAAGGCGGAAGAGTTGAGTGGGGAGGAGACGAAGATTTTAGTATCTGCAATTAGCACTGGGCTAACTTTAGTTGAGTATGAGCAGATGAAGCATATCAGGCGAGTTTTGGGCAGCATAAATAGAACCTTGGTACAAAATTTTCCCAGCGAAAGAATATTAGTAGTTACTTCCACAGACATAGATGTGGATGGTTGGTGGTTTGCTTACAATAACCCTCAGAAAATCAGCCAGTACATTTCCAAGCTCGACAAGCATTACGACCAGCAACTACGCCAAGTTAGCAAGGTAAGCACGTTGTTAGGTCTTGACCAATTCCCGTTCCATGAAAATGGAGAAAATCTGGTGATTTTTTTCCAGCTCCATATTAAACCACGGTGGGAGAAGTTTAAACTGCAATTAAGCAGTGCTACATCCATAGAAGAACTTTTCAGTGCCGTTTTTTTTGTTGCTGGATGGAAATGGAGCGGGAAATACAGTGCAGATCTTAACATTGTTGTTAGGTGGTATTACGACATAAATGTTGTAATTGACGAGTTAAATCGGTTGGTGCCAATCATCAGATTTAAGCGAAACAAGGAGCAATTGCAAGAGTTGGTGATTCGCAAATATGCAAAGGTGGTTATTGTGAGAGAGGACGATTTTGACGACTATGTAGAGAAGTTTCTGTTTGATACGTTGATTATGGTGGATGCTACAAGGGTTTACATCAAGGGCTGCAAACGGTTGGTTTTGTTCAATTCCAAAGAGAATAGAAGAAGTAATTTGTATAACCGGTTTAAGTGGTTGAAGGTGCTGTGTCTCGCTGTCTGACTGCCTGACCAACGAAAAGACAAGCGGGAAGAGGGTTGAAATGATAGGCAGGTAGAAGAGATGCAGGTTATGGTTGTGGTGAGTGCTGTCAGAAACAAGGTCGGAAATACAATAGACCAGGAAGAGTCGATGCCGGAGATACAATAGATATGCGACACGGTCACTGTCACTAGATACGAGGTCGGAAATCCATTAGGCAAGCGACAAGGTCGGAGATACGATACACAGGTTGTGCCTCGAGCGACATCGCAAAAAACATGGTCGGAAATACAAAAACCATGTCTCTCCAACGAGGTCGGAGATACAGTACCCAAGCGACATCGTTGTCTCGACCCAATCCTAGCCCCTAGCAACCTACACACAAGGACGGAGATACAACCGACAAGAAATCAGCACTCACCCACCCGCTGATCAGACGGCATCCTTGCAGAATGCTATTGTCATGCCACTTGTCAACAAACCAGGTCTTCAATTCCAGACTTGCTCCACTCTAAATATAGACACTTTTTTTTCCTCAATACAACCATTGTGTAGCCTCCGAAACCCTGCTGTAACCTAATGCTAGCGGTTCCCCTGGGCTCGGAACCGCAACTGCAGGCGACGGCGATTGATAGCCGTGTAACACCCGTGCACCCGGTGTGTTTGCGCCGTTTCGCCCGTGCACGCTCCCGGTGCCGGCACGCCCTCCCAAGGAAAGGCACTAGGGTATTGGCTCTCCAGCCCGATTTCACCTGGCATTCCCGACGCTGGCCATGATACAGGGCTCTCGGAGTCACTTCTCCATCTACCCAGCATTCCGAGCGTATATATCCTCTCCTGACAATTCACGAGTCCGACCCGTTCATCCTGCTGGCTCTCAAACGATAAGATTTTTCCTTTTTTTTTTTTCCGCTCCCTTTATCAGGCACTGATTTTTTTTTCTTCTCTTAGTCTTTATCATCGTGCTATGCTCTGTAAATGCACTCCTCACAGGTGCCAAGGTCGCTTTGTAGTATGGTTTAGTCAGCAGCGGGGCCCCCTGAACGTAGTTCCGACCCCCCGTACCCCTCTCCCAGCTCCCACCAAGCCTGTGCCTGGTCTGTTCATTATCTCCCCTATCTAATCTCTCGCAGCCCGTACCTCTTATCTCCTGATTTCCTTATCGGTTCGTGTCATAAACGATTTTTGTTAGCGAAAAGAAAAATTTGCTTAACAAAAAAAATTTTTTTGTCCTCTTATTTTTTTTTTTTTTTTTTTCAGATAACTCTATTACTTCTTCTTTTTAACCTATTCACTCTTTTTTTTTCACGTTTACCATCACCATCCCCCATGAGTGAGATTCAACAGCGTTTACCTCCTCCGCTCCCTCCTACCCCAGGGTCGAGCGGACCCACGGCCACAGCAGACCCAGGAGCTGCTGCAGTTGCTGCCACCAAACCAGGCTCCTCCACTAACAACATGGCGGTCATGCCATCGTCTACACCACCGATCAAGGTGAAATCCGAGTCCAGCGAGTCCATGTCCGGGGCCAGCACCACGCCAGGCCACAACGACCCTCTTACGCCGCAAACCGAGATCGACGAGGCCTCGTCCGCTGCCCACTACGAGGACCAAGCCCAAACCCCGGCCAAAGTCAACAACTTCAACGCCACCTCCTCCACCAGCACCGCCAGTAATCCCGTGCATCCTAACGCCAAAACCACCACCCACATCAACAACGGCACCACCACCACCAAGACCAATATCGCCAGTCCCGTGTGCAAGAACTGTAAGACGCAAACCACTCCGCTCTGGAGACGGGACGAAACCGGCCAGGTCTTGTGCAATGCCTGTGGCTTGTTCTTGAAGCTCCATGGCCGCCCGCGTCCCATCAGCTTGAAAACCGACACCATCAAGTCGAGAAACCGGATCAAACAACCTCACAACAGCAAGAGCTCGGGCCCCAACACCCCCGAGTTGAAGTCCAAAGACTCCAAATCAATGCCTGTCCTCACCACCAACTCTTTGGCCGCCGCTGGAGGGAAAAAGTCGCCAAAGTCTGCCTCCAAGAAGAAACCCTCTGCCACTGCCGCCGCCTCCTCGACCAACGCTGGCCCCACGGCCCCAGACCAGCACCAGCATTCGCACCATCATTCGCACCATCCCCACGGCCAGTCCAGTTTGACTCCGTTGCTTCCTGCCTCCGCCGGCGGAAGTATCAAATCGTCCAGCTACACCGCCGCCGGCGTGCCCTCCTCGTCCTATCACCACCCCCATCTCCCCAACCACTTGACCCACCAGGTGCAGCCGCTCCACTATCCGTCGTCCACGCCAACCCAGTTTGCCCCCGGCTTGCAGAGAATCACCTCGCCGCTTCTATTGTCCACCACGTCGTCCTTGTCCAATGCCCGGTCCTCGTCCGCTGCGGTGCAAGCCGCTGGCGCATTGGAAACAATGTCGAACGAATTGGGCCCAAGTGCGACATTCAGGGCCTCCCATCGCCCCGCCAACCCAGACGGAGTGTCTTTGATCCACCAAAAACCCGTGAAAAAGGAGTCTATGGTGTTTTCCACACCTTCTTCGGCCCTAAATGCCAATTCTCCCCATCCCTTGCCGCCAAAATTGCCGGCTTTGGGCTCAGGTTTGGCCTCCAGTAAGACCATCTCTTCTCCCTCGTTCGGACCCCAGTTCCTGCTTAATAACGGCACCAACACCAATTCGCCCGAGTTGAACACCACATCCAAGACTACCACGCCAATGTTGTCGCCTAACTTGAACTTGTCTCGTAATTCCTCTAATCCAGGCGAATCCAAGCCCTCGCTACCACCAATCCACCAGGTTGCTTCTCAAGTGGGCTCCAATACTCCGTTACCTCATTTCCAAAACAGTTTTAACAACTTGAACCAGGACAATAGCAGTGGTGACAGTAACAACAGTAACAACAGCAATAATAACGGCAGTAACGGCAGTAACAGCAACTATAATAATGGCACCAATAACAACGGTGGTAAGGACAAGGATAATAACGATAATGGACACGAAACTACTTTGTTAAAGACCAGAATCTCAGAATTGGAGTTGGTCAACGACTTGTATAGAACGAGAATCATGGAGTTGGAAGCAATGGAACAGGCAGCAAGATTAAGGGAGAACAGTATGCGCAAAAGACTTGACGAGATTTTGCAGCTAAAGGAACAAGATGAGAGGTTTATCTATGAGAATTCGAAGCGTCCTGCGGATTACGATGAAGAATCTGCCGCTAAGAAGAAGAAGATTTGAGGAACGGGATCCAAATTAAGGAGATGCAAATTCCTTGGAAAGACATCCAAATCGGCTTTCCCAAGACAATTTGATGTGTGATGATAACTAGATTTAATTTTAATGGTTTGCTACTGTTTGAGTTTGTATAGTCGATATAAAATTTCGTGTTAACTAGTGTAGAATTGTATATTAGAGTATTTAGCTAAAGAGCCTTAAGGTGATATGAAATAAATAGCTGCAAAAGATAGTATAAAAGAAGTTGTATTGGATCGGACCCATACAAAGGGTGACTTGAAAAGAATTGAATAGACCGCTGAAGCAATAATATAAATCAAGTAAAGCATGGTTACGAATCTTGGCTTATTTAGATCTAATCATTAGAAACAATTTTTGCTTTGTTTTTAGATCGAATCTTCAGTTATTTAGAACGATTTGCTTTGATTCATTACAAAATCACCTGACAGGTTTAGAATATGCTTTTCATTAGCAATAAGTATTTTATGTAGTAAAAATATTGGGATCTTCCTTACACCTAAGTACGCACATCTGGTTCTTCTTTACCCAAAAATTCCTTGAATTTAAGTAAAGCCAAAACAAACTTGATTTCTTCTGCCAAATATTCATCGACACTCAAACCATACAATTTTTCGTCTGATGAATGTTTTTCTAAGTACAATCTAACGGTAGCACCAGAAGACCCAGTTCCTGATAATCTGGTGATGAATCTCAACCCGTTTTCAAACTTAATGAACAAACCTTGGTTAGCACTTACAGAACCATCCAAGTCAGTATAAGAGAAGTTGGCTGCCTCCTTGATGACATAGCCTGGAGCCAACTCATCCCCTGGTTTCTTGGAGTCAACAATGGAGGTTAACAATTCAATGATCTTGTTAGCACCTTCGGTCGATACATTTTCGTAATCATATCTAGTGAAGAAGGTTCTACCATATTTCAACCAAAATTTCTTTTGAACCGATGCAATACTGGTAGCTTCATTGGGGAATTTCAAGTTAAAGTCTGCCAAAACGTTCAACCATGCAACAATGGCCCATACTCCATCTTTTTCTCTGATGTGGTTCGAACCGGTACCGAAACTTTCTTCTCCACAGATTGACAATTTCTTGTCGTCAAACAACGAACAGAAGAACTTCCAACCAGTGGGGACTTCGTACACATTTAATCCTTTGTTCTTAGCCACCAAGTCCAAAGCACCAGATGTTGGCATGGATCTGGCCAATCCATAAATACCTTGCTTTTTGAAGTAAGGAATGGAGTCGGCATATTCAGAGATAATGGCTACGGAGTCACCTGGCGATACGAAAGCACCAGCTCCGTAAATCATGTTTCTGTCACCATCACCATCAGAAGCAGCCCCGAAAGCGATGTTTTCTTTGTCCACCTTATCAACCAAGGTTTTAGCGTAGGTTAAGTTAGGATCTGGGTGTAAGCCACCGAAATCTGGCTTTGGCACGTAGTTTTGGATGGAGTCGAGCGATAAGCCCAATTCCTCGACAAAAATCTTATAACCGTAAGGACCGGTGATTCCGTTCAAGGAGTCGAATAAGATCTTGAAGTTTTGTTCTTTGCTGGCTTTGTCAATGAAAGATTTGATCAAATCGAAATCAAAGATATCCTTCATCAATTCAACGTAATCCTTGGTGGAGTCGATGATTTCCACGGTCAATGCATCATTTACCTTGAATTCGCCGATTTTGCTCAAGTCCACCTTATCGAATTTGATCAACTTGTAGTGGGTCAATTTCTTCGAGACTTCGTAAATAGCGTTGGTGACTGATTCTGGTGCTGGACCTCCATTCCCCAAATTGTACTTGATACCTAGATCGTTCTTGGGCCCACCTGGGTTGTGGGAAGCAGTCAAAATGATACCTCCGGTAGCCTTTCTGATTCTGATAACGTGAGAAGTGGCCGGCGTGGATAGCAATCCATTTTCACCAATGATCAATTTCTTCACTCCATTAGCAGCAGCAATTTCAATGATCAATTGGATGACTTCGTCGTTGTAGTAACGACCATCACCACCAACGACCAAAGTGGCGTCTTGTGAGCCTTCAGGGATGGCATCAAGAATGGCTTGAATGAAATTTTCGGTGTAATGGGGCTGTTGGAAAACAGTCACTTTTTTCCGCAACCCAGAAGTACCAGGCTTCTGATCTTGGAATGGGGTAGTTTCGACTAATTGGACGGACATGCTGGAGAATGCGGCTACTGAGACAGTCAAATCAGTGGAAATTGGCTAAAGAAAAAGGGGTGAAGAAAAAAAAACTTCTGATTAATTGAAAGGGGTCTCGAAGATCACCAGATGTGATGTAAAATTTAGTCCTGACATTTAGGTGTACGGGTGTAGAAAAGTGTGGGGCAGCAATGGCAGAGAGGGCAGTAAATGGGCCGAAGAAGAGGGAAATTTTGGGCCGACTGGGCAGAGGAACAGGGGGGGATGGGCAGAGATTGTGCTGCGAAAGGGCCGCAAAAGGGCAAAATGGTCAGAAGATTGGGCCCGCGAAAGGGGGGAGGGTAGAGAATTGGGTCCACGAAGGGGGGAAGGGAGCCCACGAGCGGGGGTGGTGTGGTGCGGGAGATGGACGGGACTGGGCCGAGAGGAACAGAGGGGCATTTTTCGCACCCACGGACAGAGGGGAAGTCTCCGGACTTACGGTTTCCAGAAGACTACCAGAAAGAGATAGAGAATGATGCTACTACTGGCTATTGGTTACAGGCAGTTACGGGCCCACGAGTGACATTCCCTGGCAGAGTACGATCGGACGACATTGGCAGGCCATGTCGTCGAATGTCGTGGGTGCGAAAAATCGAAGTCAAAGTCAATATCAAAATCAATGCCAATATCAAAGTCAATGTCAATATCACAATCAAGTCCGCCCCAAAAAACCTATCAAGCCTACAAACCGCTCAAATCACATACACATCTTCAGTCTATTTTAGCATAGCTCGTAAGAACTCTATATATCAGCCCAATTAAGAACCCATTGGAGCCTTCTCTATTTTTTAACAACTTCGTTGATGGCATTGGCCAAGTAATCAACGTTTTGCTCATTGACACCGGAGATGGAGAATCTTCCATCTTCAGTAGCATACACCGAGTACTTTTCTCTCAATTCAATCACTTGCTCCTTGGACAAACCAGTGTAGATGAACATACCTCTTTGTTTGGTCAAGTGTTCCCAGTTGTAATTGGATTTGTCCAATTTCTGGTACAATTGGTCTCTGATGTAGTTCAATCTACCCACCACCGAGTCCAAGTCTTTGAGCCATCCTTGCAACAAGTCTTGGTTGGAGAAAATGGCTTCCACGATTCTGGAACCATGGATAGGTGGAGACGAGTAGATTGGTCTGATCAACTTCTTCAATTGCGATTCAATGGCAGTGGATTGTTCCGAGGACTCGGAAACAATGGAGATCGAACCGGTTCTTTCCCCGTACAATCCCATGTTTTTGGCAAACGATTGACACAAGGCATAGGTTGGAATGTCACCTTTAACCACCAATTCGTTCAATCTTCTGATCAAGGAGATATCCTTGTATGGATCCCCAGAAGCAAATCCTTGGTAGGCCATGTCAACCAATGGGAACAACTTCTTGCTGATGATCAAAGATAAGACCTCCTCCCATTGTTCAGCAGTCAAGTCCATACCGGTAGGGTTGTGACAACATGCGTGCAACAAGATGATCGACTGATCAGGGGTGGCTTCAATGGAGGATTTCAAGTTGGCGAAGTCCAAGTCGTTGCTGGCGCTGTCGTAGTAGGCGTAGAACTCTGGTTTCAATCCAGCGTCGGTGAAAACAGCAACATGGTTGGCCCAGGTTGGCTTAGGAACAATGATGTTTTCTGAGGAGTAGAATCTCTTCAAGAAATCGGCAATCACACGTAAAGAACCGGTACCACTGATGGTTTGTGCAGTAACAATTCTGTTGTCGGCAATCAATTTGGCTCCGTTGGAGTCTTTACCGCTGTTGTTGAAAACGAAGTTTTTCACGATATTTTGATAGTTCTTGTTCCCGGTTATACCCGTGTATTCCTTTTCGGTTTCCGACTCCAAAATCACGGTTTCGGCTTGCTTGACGGAGGGGAAGATGATTGGTTTACCTTCGTTACTTCTGTAGGCCCCGACCCCCAAGTTGATTTTGGCGGAGTTGGTGTCTTTCACGTAGGCTTCACTGATCCCCAAGATTTTATCTGGAGGAGCCAAAGGAATTTGCTTCCAGTCGTTCAATTGACTGACCACGGAGAACGATCTCAAGGTGGAGGCGCTTGATTTACCGGTGAGTTTTGTTAATTGGGTTCTAGCAATCATGTTGTACAGGAAGAAGAAGAAGAAGAAGAAGAAGAAGAGTGAGGGAAAAATTGAAAGAATTTACGTGAAAAATTTCTCCACCATGCATATATAAATGTTTATGAGGATTCATGGGCGGTGAAAAAATAATCAGTCGAGAATATCCGCTAACGGAAATCAGACATGGAGAGGAGACATTCTCGGACATTCGATTTGGGGCACAATCTGGCCAATGTAAAGACCGAATACCATGGCTCTTGTGACTCAGCAGAAAAGTGGAGTAATTTTCCGTCGCCTAATGTGACTCAAGCGCCGCCAACATGGAAAACCCGTCCATCGGCCCAAATACCGCTGGCGGGGGGTGGAGGAGGGGGGAGCGTGCGACATTTATGTCGCGGTCGTAGGTTTCTCCCGAGGATTTCCGATGAGCGGATGAATGGATGCACGTGAGAATCGGCACCAGCTCTAGAATCAGATAAGAGAGGGTGTGGAGCCGATATCAGATGGAGATGAAACTGATCTCAACGTGAGGCTGGAATAGAGTTTAACCTCCTGATGCGACGCTGGCGACGTTGGAGGCTTGCGTCGAGTTTCAGCTTGATCTTGATCTTGATCTTTCAAAATACGGACTGAGCCACAAAGTATAAGTAGATGATTATTCTATTCATTATTCTATCTAACTAAATCATAAAACATAAAAGGCAGTAAATGCGGAAAAAAAAAAATATACAGATGAAAAAAAATTAGAAATGCGTCATGGAGAAAATAAAGTTTAATTTTCGACCGTTAGACATGTTCATTTTCTGGCTTTAATTCGGATGCATAACCAGTAGTGTGGGCCATTTCAGCAACTGGTGGTGGGGTCCATGAGGAAGATTTCCATGGAGCAATGTTTTGTGCGTATAATTCGTCGACTTCTTCCAAACTCAAACCTTTAGTTTCGGAAACAAAGAAGTAGACGTAGAAGAAGGAGAACAACAAACATCCAGTGAAGACAAAACCGTAGTAGAAGTGGATTTGATCGGTGATCAATGGAGTGAAGAAGGAAATCAAGAATCCCCAAATCCAGTTAGCAGCAGTGGCAACAGACATCGCCTTGGATCTGATTCTGATTGGGTAGGTTTCGGAAATGATACAGTAGACACCACCAGCCCAGGTAGAAGCAAAGAAGAAAATGTACAAACAGGTAACGAAGATCATAGCGTCACCGGTTGGTTTGTTGGTAGCACCATCGTAGCCGTCAATGTATAAGTTGGTAACCCCCAAAACAGAGTAGATGATGAAACAGATGAACATACAGGCAGAACCAGTTAACAAACATAATCTTCTACCAAATCTGTCAATGACGTAGATACCAACGAAGGTAGATGCAAAGTTGACAATACCTAAGATGATCGAGGTTTCAAAAGAATCTTCTAAACCAACAGCCTTGAATATAGTAGTACCATAGTAGAAGAAATAGTTATCACCAGTTAATTGTTGTAAAGATTGTAACATAATACCCATGATGACTCTGGATAAGATCTTTGGCTTACCGGTAACCAATTCAGTCCAAGATGCAGAACCAGCTAAGCTTTCTCTTTCGATACCAGCTTGAATTAATTGAACTTCAGTGTAAACGGCAGGGTCTTCAGGCGAAACCTTGTTGGATCTGGCAATGGAACGTTTGGCTTCTTCGATTCTACTCTTTTCAACCAAGAATCTTGGGGATTCTGGCATGTTAACCATACCAACAACCAATAAAATGGCCCAGGCAAAACATAAACCTAATGGGATTCTCCATTGTCTGGAATCGTCGTAATTCTTAGTACCATAAGTAGTACAGTAACCTAAGAAGATACCTAAAGTGATACACAATTGGAAGCAACACACTAAAGTACCTCTTAATTTCTTTGGAGCAGATTCACCAATGAACAATGGCGATAAAACGGAAACAATACCAACAGCGACACCAGTGATCAATCTACCGATGAAATATTGGTACCAAGCATGTTGCGAAGCGATTTGGATAATAACACCGACAACGTAGATAACCATGGCAGCCATAATACCAATTCTTCTACCATAGACATCGGCGATTTTAGATAAGAAAATACCACCGACGGCACATCCAATGTTGAAAATAGCGACAATTAAACCGGTTCTGATGGTGGAAAGAGAGTACACACCTTCAGAGTTCATAGTACCAAATCTTCTAATAAAATCTGGCATGTTAACGAAACCTGAAATGGTACCGGTATCGAAACCGAAAACGAAACCACCAAAGGCAACTAAGAAACAGAAGAATGAAACAAGCCATTGGTTCTTGGATGAAACATCATCTAAAGTTTTCAAGTTTTGTTCTTCATTAGGATGGATATCTTCAGAAGCAGGCTTTCCTTCTTCTTTGGATAAAATTGACCCAACTGGCGTTTGAGTACCAGATGCAAAATCTTCTTGAGACATAATTAAAATGTGAGTAAGTCTTTTTTTGATTGTATAATAGAATGAATTCTATGATCTAATCTGATGAGGAATGTGAAATATTCATTATTAGCGAGGATCCCGTTCCTTATTTATATTAAGCAGAATGCAGCGAGTGGCCAGATCCAATTTTAAAATTGGCATAGTGAAAATCAGAGGGAACTGATGAAAAAAAAAAAAGAAAGACGGTGATTATTTTTTACCACTCATCCTTCAAAATTACTAAGAAATGCAAGAAAAAAAGAAAACCTTGCAGAAAAAATATTTTATTTTTTCAATTTGCGTTGTGCTTTCTTTTTTTTCCCTCAATGCAACACTGTGAATGTCATCATACTACATTTCATGCTAACTGTAAGTTACTGGGGTCGATCTTTTTCTCCTCTACTGAGATTCTTAGATAGTATAGTGCACTATATAGACCGCCAATACAATTTTACTTAGTAAATGATGATCGCTATCCTTGATCCTATATGGCCATAGTCACCACACCATCAAAGAATACCTCAGCCATGATTGTAGGTAAAATCTCTTTTGCCGTGGTATGACTTTTTTTTCCCACACCTCCACCATTTTCTCCGGAACAATTTCATGCCCCGGATTAATTCGCGGTGGGAATTGACGCACAAACACTTATTTTGGAGTGGTCTCACAACTTTTTCATGCAGCCTGTGCGTGAGGTTTCCTCATCTTCCGTATTTGCCCACAAAGTCACCCTCTGACTTACAAGTTTTTCCAGGTGTCTCTATTGTTGTGATTCGATGGATGCTGGGTGTTCCACTCCATTGCCCAATACTCTCCTGATTAAGAATTATGGTGCAAAGATGCTGTGGTGTCAGTCTTTTGTGTTGCCTATTTCTCTGATTATCCTTGCAGCATCTGGTGACATTAAATCATTGTGCCATGTGAGGAGTGTTTCAACATCCCTCATGCCACCCTTCTATTCTTTTCGTCAACAGAGTTTTTCCGTCAAAGGGACCAATGGTCTGAATTAATCCGAAGCATCTGACCATGCTGCAGTTTTACTTTTTTTAACTAGATGTTGCACCATATTCCTACACCTAAAAAAATGATCTACTACTCCACTTTCCCTTCTTTGTCTCCCCACCTGAAATAAGATTCTATTCATGCTCTCCAATTTCTCCACTAAGCCCGGTGCCAGAAGAGGGGGACATTGCTCCGGTCCGCTCGTAAGAGCTAGACCTTTTGCGCAAAGTGAACTCAAAGTTTATTACAATAAATTAGTTTCAAGTTGTGTATAGACAAGTATTTCCGATTGTGTCTTTGCCAGTATCGCAAGGCATTTTCTCTGTTAGCTTCGGCTCATCTAAAATTATATTTTCCTTATTTTCAGTCCCAGGATATTGATATACAGGTCGATCGCCAAAGAGGATTGAAAAAGCTGCAAAATTCCATGCCACTACACTATAATTAAAAGTACTGAACGTTATAGCATACCGACCATCGGATTATCCTCTTAAAAATATGTTTAGGAAATAGTGAAAATTTTTCCGGAACAACAGTGGTTACTTTCGAAACTGGTGCATTATGCAACACTTTGTACTTCAGTTTTGTTTGTGCATTTCTTTTTCTTTGTTGTCGGGTTGTTTCTTTTTTTTTTTTTTGCAAAGATGCGTCACGCTTCGGAAAATCTTTTCGAGGTCGAATGTCAAGCATGATGTAGGCTTTTAGACCGGGTTCATAGTATTGTCTACGGATAAATTAATTCAGGATCTTCCGATCCTTGTGTTTAAACTTTTCGGGCACAAAGATTCAACTTAATTTTTAGTATACATCGAAGCAGTTAATTTGTGTATTTTTTACGTAATGCAACCCCAAATGCTTTATTCAAATTCCTATGATTTCGGCACTAAAACACGGCACCAAACCACGATAGAAAGGCCCATGTTACTAAAAGCCCAGATATGTTTGTTTTACTGCAACAAAATACAAAAATTATTTCTATTGGCACCGGAATAAATGTTTTTCTTTCTTCGGTGTTCATCGGTAACTTTCATTTGGTCTTGGCCCTGCCAGTCGAATAACCAGTATACAACTTTTTTGGCCTCATACCGACAGATCTGTTTAAATCCTAACTCCTGCATAATGGCTATTAGTGTAGAATTGTCAAAGTATCTCGAGTTTGTTATGCACGGTAATGGTAGAACAAGAAATAAGGTGCTCAAGCTGTTGGAAGTTGGGGGTTTTAAAAACTGAGTAATTCGCTTAAGCATGTCTCCCCTAGCAGTAGGCGAAGGGACAAAATTCACCACTAATGAGCAAGAAATTAAGTTGAACCTTTCATCATTACCATTCGGCAAAGGTCTCTCCATAAAGTCTTGCTTGAGAATCTGGGGATTTTGGGAATTTAGATCTATTTTTACGACTTCTTTAAAGATTCCGCATGATGATATGAGATTATCTGGACTCAAACAGCCTATTTCTAAAGCATTCAATTCGGTTGTCTCTGTTATAATGTGGTAGCGATATTCAAGGCTTTTCAACCACTCTATCAACTTCTTAGAGGAGTCGCCACCTCTCTTTGTATTCTGGCCCTGTGTAGAAGCTATCTGGTATGCGTCTAGACCTCCTCTTTGGTCAATTTCCGAATCAATCTCTCCAAGCTTGGAAATAAGATCATGAATACTGAGGCCACTATCGATTTTGTAAAGCTCATTATCAGTAGACTTCGCCGGTACCTTGAATTTCTCATACGACTGACTGTAAATCTTATACTTGCTCTTTATCATGTATTTGTAATTGTCTTCAGTCAACTCGAGGCCCTCTTTCTTTCTTAGTCTGGCAAGTATGGCATGTTTATTCTTCTGAAGAACATGAAACCTACGGATTAGCTGTCTCGCTTGCTGGGGTTTGAACGATTTAGGACGCTCCTTTGCTCCTGTAATCGACTGAGGTCGTCTAAGTATCCCTTTCCTCTTGCTTCTAGCCATCCCCAAAGGTCCGCTTCAAAGGATGAATATCATAGAAACAGTAAAGATAAATTATCGCGCTATGTGCAGTCCGCGAGATGAGGTTTCCAGATTTTTTCAGATTGTCAAAAAAGCTGCCAATATAATGGTGAGAAAACAGGACAATTCAATGGTGCAGCCAAAGCCTAAAGGCGGTAAAAATCCCGGGAAGAAGAATGGAAAGGTCATGAAGTATAAAGGAGGAAAATCTCCAGGTGTGAAGGGGAAAAAAACTGACTTTGGTGCCAAAAAGCCTAAAAAGCCACTAAAACTAAAGCAGACATTGAAGCTAGAGTCGAAAGTGGTCAAAGCCAGCAGTTTAGCATGGAAAGAGGTGGAGGTGCCGGATAACTTAGGGAATTACGAGGGTTTCTTTGGTTTGGAAGAAATTGACGGAGTCGATGTCAAAATCGTGAATGGGAAGCCAGAGTTCGTCGTGCAGGATAAGAGAAAGTTGAAGACAGAAGCCCAATTAGAGGAACTAGAAAGAGCCGATGGAGTATTCGAAGAGAAGAAGACCGAAGAAAAGGATGAAGAGGTGGCAGAAGATGAGGCAGATGATAGTGCTGATAGTGAAGAAGAGTTTACAGGATTTGATATGGAGGTTGAAGAAACTCAACCCAAGCCAACGAAGCCGACGAAGACAACGCCACAGGCTAAGAAAACCCTGGAAGCTGATTCCGAGTTGAGACCTTATGGATTCAGCTCGCTTGACTTACCATTGCCTGAGGAAGAAGTCGAATTACCAGCATGGAACAATGAAGAAAGCGGCTTGACTCTAAGCCCATATGTTCTCAGTGGTCTTGCTGCATTAAAATTCAACTTCCCCACCCCCATTCAAAGAAAATCAATTCCATTGGCATTAGAAGGTAAAGATATCATTGGTAAAGCCACCACTGGTTCAGGTAAAACATTAGCGTACGGAATTCCAATACTAGAACGTTACATTGCTAAACTCGAACAGATTCGGTCAAATGCCAAAAACAAAGTTGCCAATGCCCCTACTGGGATCATTTTTGCTCCTACGAGAGAACTTGCACATCAGGTGGTTGATCACTTGAACAAAATAGCCAAATATTCACCTCTTTCTGACCATGGAATCGTAAGTATCACTGGGGGCCTTGCGATCCAGAAACAGCAGAGATTATTGGGCCATGGACCCGGCATAATTGTCGCTACTCCAGGGAGATTCTTGGAGCTAATTGAAAACGATGAAGAATTGACCGATAGACTTGCGCTTGTCGATATAATAGTACTTGATGAAGCAGATAGACTTCTTCAAGATGGCCATTTTGAAGAGTTCGATAAGATCTTAGAGATATTACAGAAGCATAGGCCTAAAAAAGATGCTAAGATTGCCTGGAAATGGCAGACATTGGTGTTCAGTGCTACATTTTCCAGTGACTTGTTCGGAAAATTAGATAAGCATCATAAGAAAAATACTGACCAATCTACGGGATTAATTGGAAACTCGCAAATCTTAAAATTATTATCGGATAAATTAAAATTCAAGGATGCTAAACCGGGGTTGGTGGATGTTAATCCCAAAGAAACGGTCTCCGGGAAAGTCACTGAAGCCTTGATCGAATGTGGAGCTACTGAAAGAGATCTTTACTTATACTACTTCTTATTGATGTATCCCGGATCTACGTTAGTTTTCACCAATGCCATTGATTCAGTGAAAAGATTGGTTCCGTTCTTGAACAATCTCAAGATCCCTACTTTCTCTATTCATTCATCTATGATTCAAAAGCAGAGATTGAGAGCTATTGAACGGTTCAAAGAGGCAAGCGAAAATAATAAGGTGGCCGTTTTGGTCGCTTCTGATGTTGCTGCTAGAGGCTTGGATATTCCTAACATTGACCACGTAGCCCATTACCATTTACCCCGTACTGCTGATGTTTACATTCATAGATCAGGTAGAACGGGAAGAGCAGGAAAAGAAGGTGTCTCCGTGATGCTTTGTTCCCCACAAGAAGCCTCTGGACCCTTGAGAAAGTTAAGAAAACTAGTAGCTAGTTCCGGCCAGCAAACTACTCGTTTCAACATGCATACTGACGTCAAATCATTGCCAATTGAGATGGATGTTGTTGGACAAATCAAACCAATAGTTAGTCTTGCTGCCCAGTTATCCAACTCGACAGTTTCTACTACTTCCACTTCCAAAGAAGACTCGTGGGTGAAGCAAGCAGCTGAAGATTTGGGAATGGACAATTTATCTGACATTGAAGACTTTGAAGACGATTTCTTGAAACGGACAAGAAAGAGAAAAGAGGGAAAGATTATCTCTAAAGATGACTCGAAACAATTGAGATACCAATTGAACCAAATGCTCAGCGTCCCTATTAGAAAGAACCACCGTAGGTCATACTTAACCAGTGGTATAGAAAACTTGGCTCATCAAATGGTGTCTGGGGCCACTCACAAGTCGATTTTGGGCCATAAAGAGACTAAAGCATTAGATGACTTAAGGGGAAAGAAAAGAGTTAATAATCAGAATAAAACTGATCTTAAAAAGATCTCCAAACAGGTCAAAAGGAAGAATTAGGCGATTTTTGGTGACTAGCTATGGTCAACGAGTAGTTAACATATTTTGGCATAAATAGAGCATAATCTGTGTAATTATATATTAAAGATGATATCTACGAAAAAATTGAATAGCATTTTCGTACTTTTTAAGACTTTGGCGATAGGATTGAAGACTTTGGCGATAGGATTGAAGCCCTCTACATATCATCTCTATTTTGGTATGATCTTGTCTAGTACCCGAATATTGATTAAAAAAAAACTTACAAAACAGAATCTATATGCACAGGATTACCTAAAGGAAATCTTCATCATCATCATCATAATATTCGTCTTCGTCCGAGTCTTCAGCCAATTGTTCGAAATTAAGCTTATATCTCAACAAAGCACCGACTCCACCGAACCCTTGAACGAATTGTGCTCCCTCAGAAGATCTATCAGTGACGAATTCCAAAGTAGCCCCGAAACTCTTGTAATTTTCTGCCAACCATTCCAAGAAAGTTTCCTCCTTAATGATTTCCATTTCTGCGCCAGTTTGTTTGTCTAAAGTGTATGATTTGTCAGGTAACTCGGGGTTAGCATGAGCAATGACTTCTTTTCCTTCAGAGTCTTTCAAAGTGTAACGAATGATGTTAAGATTTTCATAGACGATGACAATTTCACAAGCACCGGCATCCAAAGCTTTAAGAGTATCCTCAATACCGTAACAGAACTTACCAGAATCTTGAGAAATTTCATCGAAATAGTTGTTCAACAAGTTCTTCTCTTGAACGAATTTGACATTAGCTAATGTTTCTGCTGATAATTCAATGGCTTGATTGAATCCATTTTCACCACCATAAGAGACATCAACAATCTTCAACACTTTAGCTTGTAATCTACCATCGAATAAATCAGATTTCGACAATTCAGTCTTAAAATCGGCTGAACCAGCTAAAATTAATCCTTTAACGGTAACTTTGTCATTTTCAATAAAATTTTGCACCGCAACTTCAGCGACTTTTCTAACATAGTTATGTCTTTTTTCCTCTCTTAAACGGGAGAAACGAACAGCAGATTGACCCCCTCTACCATGCTTCTTAGGTAAATCAACGGTAAATTTATGTAAAACTTCTCTGTTGTTACCACAGACTGACCCGAATAATGCCCCATTACCATCCATAATAATGAACCCGAATCGGTCATCATCTTGTAATAATTCTGACAATGCTTCTACGTGGAATTTGTTATCACACAAGTACAACGAGGTGTTAATTGGCTTGAAAGGTTCGAAATCAATGTTCAATTTCTTTTCTTTACCTTCATCAGTGATGACATCCCCACAATAAACCACCAACCCATTCTTTGGAACATGGTTGTACAACTTCAATTTTTGCTGTGTGGAAGTAATTGCAGATAAAACCGATAGTCTGTTAACTCGAGATTTAATATTGGATGCAGTACCGTATTCTTCTGTCAACATCTTTTGGGTCAAGGAAATTTGACCTTTTGGTGGAATGACCAACGAGATCATAGAGGTACCGTTACCTCTGGCCATCTCCAAGGACTTGATCAACTTCTTGATCTTCCAGATCTCAATGTTGTTTTCGGCAGCGTTGTCTGACATGTTTGGTTGCTG
Organism: Isabelozyma heimii; assembly: GCA_030555995.1. Classification (NCBI taxonomy): domain Eukaryota; kingdom Fungi; phylum Ascomycota; class Pichiomycetes; order Serinales; family Metschnikowiaceae; genus Isabelozyma; species Isabelozyma heimii. The sequence continues at coordinate 39,966 of JANIVW010000048.1, forward strand.
ATGATGAACTGTAGTGAATTTTTCACTTAAAATTTTTTTTTTTTTCTTTGTTCATTGAAGACCGGAGTCGCAGAGGTACGGATGCAATATACACCCGTGCATATTCATTTGTATGTACGGATGTTTTCTATCACGTGTCGGCCGACCCGGTTCATAAAATTTAAACGGATCCAAGCCTCCATCACGACCTTGTTTTCTTAAACACACCATGGCATCAAGAGCTGAAGGAGGAGCAGAAGAAGCGTTTGTCGCGGCCCAGGCTCCACAGGTATCTATGTCTCAACCCCCTGTCGATGACGATTATGAATCTGATTCCGGAAGCGAAAGTGACATCATTGAACCCAGAGCCGAGAAGTCTAGAAGACCAGGTAACAGTGCTTTCAGACAACAACGTTTAAAGGCATACAATCCGGTGTTGACCGCCAAAACTGTTATTCCACTTTTGATAGGTATAGCCGTTATTTTCGTGCCCTTGGGTGCCGCTATGTGGTATGCTTCTCATAGGGTACAAGATTTTACCATTGATTACACCCAGTGTCAGAATCTTGCCTCTCAAGACTACTGGTCGGAGATTCCTGAAAACTACACCACTTACAACTTCAGAAAGAACATGTTACCTTCCCATAAGGCCCAATGGAAGTTAACCACCGATGAAAGCCAGCAGTTTGAAGATGAAAGGTTGGTGTGTCAGGTGCAATTTGAAGTGCCAGAAACAATGAAGGCACCAATTTACTTTTTCTATCGATTGAAGAGATTCCATGCCAATCATCGTCGTTACGTCAAATCATTCAGTGAAGACCAGATCGAAGGTAAACCTGCCTCCGTCAACACAATCAAAAACACTGTGGGCCAAAACTGTGAACCATTATCGGTGAACAGCGAAGGGAAAAGAATTTATCCTTGCGGATTGATCGCTAATAGTATGTTCAATGATACTTACGACACTACTTTGCAGGCAGTGAATGGTACTTCTAAAAGTTTTGAAATGACCGAAGATGGAATCGCTTGGAAATCAGATAAGAACAGATTTAAAAAGACAAGATATAATTATACCGAAATCGTGCCTCCTCCAAATTGGTACAAAATGTTCCCCAACGGATACAATGCTACTAATGTCCCTGATATTTCCAAATGGTACCAGTTCCAAAACTGGATGCACACTGCAGGATTACCTACGTTCAATAAACTTGCTCTTCGTAACGATGATGATGCGTTGGAGCCAGGGATTTATCAAGTGACCATTGGCTTGCATTTCCCAGTATTACCTTACAAGGGCCATAAATACATCTACATCTCACAAAGATCAGTGATTGGCGGTAAGAACATCTTCTTAGGAGTCAGCTGGATGGCCGGAGGAGGTGTTTGTTTCTTATTGGCCTTGTCTTTGTTAGTAATCAATTTTGTCAAGCCCAGAAGAACTGGAGATGTGAACTTATTGAGCTGGAACAAAGAGCAAATTGCCAAAGATGAAAAAGAGTTTGACGTTGTGGAAAAGAACTAACTTAGTGAACTATTTGTGTATTTTAGGTAAATTTTGTTTGAATTAGACTGTAAGCGTAGAGCGTTGTTTCAGACATGGAGTATTCCAAAGTTACACTTCAGAAGAATGGCAAAATTCGTAAAGATGAAGCCAGTTAATTAGGTGTGTACTCCAGGTCTAATTTTCAGAATAAGACTCTTACTGTAGACAATAATTCTGTGCATAGAAGTTTCAGAGGTAAAAGTATAAAAATTGCGAAAAAGTGAAAATTCGGAAAAACCTTGCATAATCGCATTGTCCTATTATAGAAACATCATGGAAATTTGCTTTGCTGTCAAACTTGTCTACAATAGCAAATAGGTTTCGACCGTTCATTAATCCAACGTGCAAAGAACCTTCGGGAACGCACCGGTGCTTCAATGCGGAAATTTTTATGTTTCCTTTTTTCCGTTTTGTTGCTCTCTGCAAGCCTCATACATTATGGTCTGATTCCTTCGCTGGCCATTTGCCATCTCGCTACCTTCATTTGCTTCCCCGTATCCCTGAACTGCGGCTTCAAGCTTCAGTGCTGACAAATTGATGGTATCTTCATCTCTAAACTCCTTTTCGTGCATATTGCCGGGGTTAACCCGCGATGAGCACGGAAATAATTGGTTGTATCCTAACAAAATTCCATCTAGCAAAGTCTCAAAAATGGGACAGAACCAATTAAAGTTTAAATGACAGCAGTGTATATATACTGCTATAGAAATTCACAATTTGAAAATTGTCGATGTAGATAATCAATGATCATGTCTGTTCCTACTGAAATCAAACAAATTGTGTTAAAGAACGCTCCAACTAAAAAAGTCAATGTAAATTGGGGTGAATCCGATTCGACTTTTGAAATCGAAACCGTCAAATACGACCCTCTGAGTTTGAAAGATGGTGAAGTCGTTATCAAAGTTCTCTACTTCTCCAATGATCCTGCCCAAAGACCTGCTATCCAAAAGGGTACTGATCCAAAGAGAGCATATGCTCCTCCCATCTTAGAAGGACAAGCTAATCGTTCTCTTGGAGTTGGTGAAGTTGTTGAATCCAAATCTTCCAAGTTTGCTAAAGGTGATGTTGTGTCAGGTGTATTATACTGGGGTGATTATGTCATTGTTCCAGATGCCAACCTCTTTACTAAAATCGACGTCAATGCTGGTCTCCCACTCCCAGCTTACTTGGCTAACGTTGGTCTCACCGGTTTAACTGCTTACTTTGGCTTGAAAGAAGTTGGGAAGTTCGAAAAGGGTCAATCTGTGATTGTTTCTGCTGCTTCTGGTGCTACTGGGTCCATGGTTGTGCAATTGGCCAAGATTCTTGGTGCTGGTAAGGTCATTGGTATCACTGGCTCAGACGAAAAGGGCAAATGGGTCCAATCTCTTGGTGCTGATTTCACCGTTAACTATAATGATCAAGATTGGAAGAAGAAATTGTCCGACTACATTGGCGATGACTTCGCAGATGTCTATTTTGACAATGTTGGTGGTGAAATCTTGAGTTACTTGTTGACCAAAGTCAAGAGATTTGGTCATGTTGTTGCTTGTGGTGCTATCAGTGGTTATCAAGATCACACCAAATTGAACGTTTCCAACTGGTCTGAAATTATAATGAACAGATTAAAGGTTCAAGGTTTCATCGTTTCTGACTTCACCGCTCAATTCCCAGAAGCCATTGAAACCATCGTTGGTGGTATTAAGAGTGGTGCTATCAAACTCACTGAAGGTATTCATGTTGACGATGTTTCTTCTGAATCAGTCCCATTGTCGAAGGTACCAGCTGTCTGGGAACAATTGTTCTCCGGTTCTAAGCCAAACGGTAAGATTGTTACTAAAATCGCATAAATAGAGTTTATATGTCCGGAAAAAATATTCGAATTTTCAAGTAGATTGCTGCAGAAAAGGTGCGTCAGAAATGCCCCCCGGAAATAACCTTGCATGTGCCGAAAGATGGGGTGGGGAAATCGATGTTGATCGAAAAATATATAAGAAAGGCATTTCTCTTCTTTTTACTGACCATTTCTGTAATCAATCCATACTTCCATGTCATCAATTAAAGAATCCAACTGCTTCATCTTGAACAAAGCGCCTTATCAGAAGGTGAACTTCAACTTGGGAGAGAAAGATTCCACTTTTAAGTTAACCAAAAAGCCTCTTCCTGAATTGAAACCAGGGCAGGTGTTGGTCAAAACTTTAATCTTATCCAATGACCCAACCCAAAGAGCTTGGATCCAGCGTGGATTGAAGGCTGACAGAATGTATGTAGACCCAGTATTGGAGGGTGATATTATGAGGTCTGCTGGAATTGGTCAAGTTATTGCATCCAAGAGCTCTAAATACCAAAGGGGTGATGTTTTAAGCTGTACTTTAAAGTGGGCTGATTACACTGTTTTGTCCGAAGACCAAGTGTTCAACAAAATATATGACACTAGTATTCCATTGGCTCACTATTTGGGGATTTTGGGAATGACTGGATTAACTGCTTACTTCGGATTAACTCAAGTTGTCAACTTAAAGAAATCCGATACCATCGTCATTTCTGCCGCTAGTGGAGCCACGGGTTCCGTGTGTGTCCAGATAGCCAAGAATGTCATTGGCTGTAAGAAGGTCATTGGTATCTCTGGAGGTGCTGATAAATGTGAATTTGTCAAATCATTGGGTGCTGATTACTGTATCGACTACAAGAAAGGAAGTCTCTTCAAAAACTTAAAGGAAGCTTTGGGTGAAGATAAATACTGTGACGTCTTTTTCGATGGTGTAGGAGGTTCGATTTTGGACAATGTTTTGAACTTGGTCAAACCATTCGGTACTATTATTGCTTGTGGTGCCATCAGTGGCTATAATGATGTCTTAAAATCCAGAGTGTTGAACTGGGGGCAAATCATTACCAACAGATTAACCGTTAAAGGGTTCATTATCTTAGATTATGAATCCCAGTACGAAAAGGGAGTCAAAGAGTTGGCTACATGGATCAAACAAGGCAAGATTAAGGCAGATGATTCGACCTATACCATGATTGATCTCACTAAAGAACAAGATTTCTCAAAAATTCCAGAATCTTGGGGCATCCTCTTTGGCGACAACAAGGGCCCAGGAAAGTTGCTTACCCAACTTTCGAAGTTATAGTTAGTTTGCTGCATTTTATATACATTTAATATTACGCACGTACATCTTGCAATTTGACAGGTCTGTGTTTGTGTCGCGCGCATAGATTCTCAAAAGTAAACAAAAATATCAACCATCAAAAATGTCTTTGCGAGTAGTATTCTTTTGCGTATTTGATATTAACGGATACATTTTCTATTTTAAACTTGGTTTTTGGCATATTTTTCCTGTAATATTTCTTCTTTTCGAACTGAACAAGTTTTCTCGTGCAAAACTCATATCTAGAAGGCCATTGGCGATGATTATACCCAATGCTGGCACCAAATACTATTTCTTCGCCATCTAAATTGTCTCCCATCCACAAAGAACCAACTCTAGCGTCTGGCAAATCCACTCCAACGTCTCACAATCACAAGCAATGTACGCTCAGCAAGTATCGAGAAGACGAAAGCTCCAGTTACGCTAATGACTTTGATATAGAAGATAACCAAGGATTCGACTTATCATACTCCAAATTCTCCCATGTCTCAGGGATATCCTTCTCCCGAAAATTACATAGTGCATCCGGTTCCCTTGAAAACTCTCCTTTTGTCAAAAAAATACAGAACAAAGTAACCGCCGTTCATTTTGAAGAATACCGTCAACGATCAAAATCCTCCAGTAGCGATGTCAATAATGAAAATTCTCCTTTCATTGATCCAGCAGAAAATTCGAAAATAGTAGATATCACGAACTCTCAAAGCAAACCATTTAAAAAGATACCCTTAAAGCTTGACTTAAATCCCAGCAGGCAAACAATACTCAGGCCTCCAACCGTAGAAAATCCAAAATATGAAGTCTCGTCACCTCCCCTCACAAAAAATTCAAACTTTCCTATAATAGAAACTCCCAGCTTTGAAAGTCCATCATTACCTTTTGCAAAGAACCCAAATACTCCTCCTCAAAAGAATCATCATAGAAGTGCTTCGGTGAAAGTATCCTTGACTCCAGCTCAAAGAGTTGAGAAATGGCCTGGTATCCGTCTGAGTAATGCCTTGGAAAACTTTGAACTTTCGGGCCTTGTGGGTAGAGGAGCCTTCGCCAGCGTTTATAAAGGAATCAACTTAAAGACGAGAGAAGTAGTGGCCATCAAACAAATTGTATTGGAAAAGGATCAAGATGTAATGGATTTAATGGGAGAAATTGACTTATTGAAGATTCTTAAACACCCAAATATCGTCAAGTATCATGGATTTGTTAAAACATCTACATCTTTGAACGTTTTCCTTGAGTTTTGCGCCGGAGGGTCATTACGTCAATTGTATAAGGGAAGAGGCCAGGGTATTCCAGAACCAGAAATGGTGAGATATGTGGATCCAATATTACGAGGTCTTAATTATTTGCATGAACAAGGGGTAGTTCACCGTGATGTTAAAGCGGCAAATGTATTAATAACCGAACATGGAGAAATTAAATTGGCTGATTTCGGAGTGGCAACTAAAGTTTCAGCCCAACATTTTACAGTAGTAGGAACTCCCAATTGGATGGCTCCAGAAACTGTTCTTGGAGGTGAGGGTTTGTGTACTGCTTCCGATATATGGTCACTTGGAGCAACAATTATAGAACTTTTCACTACAAATCCCCCCTATCATGATTTGAATCCTATGGCAACATTACATGCAATTGGTACTGATGATCACCCGCCCTTACCTCAAAACTTGTCACCTTTAGGGAAAGACTTTCTCTTAGAATGCTTCCAGAAGCAAGCTAATCTCCGCATCAGTGCCAAATTGTTATTAAAACATAAATGGCTAAACCCATCAAAAGAACCGATCAGGGTGGTGTCTGCAAATCCTTTAGTCGGACAACAAAAAGCAGAGGTAAAGCCAATCCAAAGTTATTCGGAATCCAACGAAGAGAACTGGGATGGTGATTTTGAGATCCCTCATTTGAGCAAGCAACCAGTAGAATTGACCAAGTTCGAGATACTTAATAAGTTTTCTGATAAGAATGATGAATTTGACTTTGATCATAGTAATTTGTTCTTAGATGGAAATAAGTTATCCCGAAATCACAAGAGCTCCATTACTAACAAAACCGATGATAGTGAAGAAGATCCATTTTTTGCACTTGATATTGAAAATTTTGATACTAATGAACTAGAGATACAAAGTAAAATGGAGTTTTTGATGACAAAATTAGTCCACAAGGTTGACTTAAGTAGAAGTGGAAATGATGATGCAAAAAACTCGTTGATGAAAGTCACTGGACGTATTCTTCACTTGGTGAAAAAGTATCCCATTCTGCACAATGTTCTTATAAGAGAGCATGGTATATTAACACTTTTAGAGTTGTTAGAAAGTGCATCAGAATTACCAAATCAACATAGACTATGGTATCATACTCTATCGATCCTCAATTTCATCTTTGACAGTAATACCTCACAGTTTGAGAACTTCTGCTTATTAGGAGGTATTCCTGTAGTTACTCAATTTCGAAATGTTTCCTATGATTTGAGTGTTAGACTTCAAGTAGTTGGATTTGTCAAATTTTTCAAGAGATCTGATAGAGCACTTTCAATGTTTGTTTCCTCGGGAGGATTAAGAGTTTTGTCAAAATTTGCGGAAGAAGATTTCGATACTACTCCAGAATTTCCTCTCGCGGCAATCGATACCATTCATGATATCTTATCAAAAAATTTGACCAGATTCAAATCTGATTTGTGCCGGATTCTTTCCAAATATGGAGTAGTGTTTTGGTTTGTTGTATTGCTAGGAAGGCTTTCTCGCTTTCAAAGTAGTGAAAGAATGAAATTATCCAGATCTCATGTGAAGCGATCCATTAGTAAAATTATGGAGATAATCAAATCATTCAGTAATGCTGAAGCCAGGGTTAGAGTTAGTATCTCAAGCATTGACTTATACAAGTTATTGATTAGAGTTTACTGGAATTTGGAGTTTCCTTCACAACTTATAATATTAAAGTTCTTTCGTTCAATGTCATGTGTTCCCCAGCTTTTACAGCCTCTCTATTCGGCAGAGATTCTAGAATTTTTGGTCCGAATCCTCCAAGATTATACTCCATCAAATGAGCATTATAAAGAAGTGGTAAACACTATCTGTCCTTCTATCTTTAACTGTTGCTACTTGAACCATGCCAGAGAGACTGATCTTGTGAAGTTAGGAGCTGTGCCTATTCTCAAACGTCTTTCTCTAGTCAATTTGGAATTTCGTCAATTCGTCTTGCCTATATTGTGTGAATTAGTCTACTGCGAAAACTTCGTGAAGCAAACATTACAAAAGCATGATATTCTCACAGTATATTACAATTTGGTTGTAGATCCTTATTGGCAAGCCAATGCATTGGACGCTATACTCCATTGGGGACAGCAACAGCCCAACTACGTTACCTTGGATTCTCCTCGTGCTCTTGACTGTTTATTGTCTGGGTTTATGATTCCAAAGGTCTCCAATTTAGAATCAACCCTAGACAATTATTTGAAGTTGGTAACAACAAATGTATCAATCAGAACCAAATTAACCAAAGATATCGTGTTCGACAACATCCTCAAAAAGCTTAACTCACACAATAAAAACCCCGTGGTTCAACTTGGACTTCTTAAGATCTTGAAGATTTTGGTAATAAGTGCACTGGATAACGGTATTAGCCTTCCTCTGAGCTCCAAATCGATTCTCGAAGGTTTGAAATCGAGGGCTAGTTCTGTCTTGGTTGATGAATTGGTCTACGAGATATCAAAACTTATAATATAATGTATTTAGCATATTCGTATTACGACACTTAATGAATAATTAATTAGCAGATCTTCCTTAGCACCTAGACTCATAAATATTCAAACTTTATTTTCTAGTAGGACTGGTGGTAAAGAAATAGATACACTATTTGAGAATTACTGACTTTGGATTTTATATCACGACTTTGTTGACTAATTAGTAAGCCCTACATCGTTAGTAGTTGGCACCTGCTTCCCCAAGCCTGTTTTTCGAATAAAACCTGCAAAATTGCATCCATAGATATTTTTATGCAGCATTTGATTTTATCCGCGGCCGAAATTTTCATGTGGAGAACAAACAAAATCTACTTCTCTCATCACCAGCTTTCTTATCTATCGCCATGATACCGATATCTTATCCATCTCCTAGGGTATCACAACTCGACGCTAATATCCTCGACAATGAACTTGACTCATTACTAGCACAACAGTTGTCTTCTGTTTTCCATCTACAATCCTCCAAATGGTGGTCATACAGTCAGCACCCAGAAACATGGAATTTATTATTGAGCTTGTTGGTGTTCAAGTTGACGGTGTGGAAGTCTGGAGCATCATATGGTCTCTCATTGCAGAACTTGAAACTTACTGATTTCAGATCCGGAAAGAAGATCAACACTACCAAAAGAACATTGTTACTTGCAGTATTAGTATCTGGTTTTTTACTTAAGAAGCTAGAGTCGTATTTATATTCTACCGAAGACAAAACTGTCATCAATCCCAGAAGAATCATTGATTCTGTTAAAAATTTTATTTATAAGCATAGATTTACTGTGTTATCCAAAGTGAACGATACTTTAAAGGTCCTCAATTTAGTGAATTTCGTCTTGTTTTTGATAAGTGGAAGATATCCAACATTAATACACCGAGTGTTGGGTATTTCCTTAACACCTATAGTATCCGACTTACTCAAGTTTAACGGGGACAATGTCAATTTTGAATTCCAAAATCGTCAGCTTGTATGGAATGTGATGACGGAATTTTTAGTGTTTATTTTACCATTACTCCAGCTTAAGAAAATGAGAAAAATGGCTCTTAAAATGCTTTATCCGTATAAAAAAGATTCAGCAGAATTCAACCGAGAAGCAGGTACTATCCCAGTTGAAACTCCGTTTTCCCATTTACCAATTAGTCAATGTGCTGTTTGTCATCGTAATACTCAACGAGATGGGAAGAAATCAGGGGATAACTATTGTCTTGTGACCAATCCTTACGTTACCAACTGTGGTCACGTTTTCTGCTATGTTTGTCTTGCCACCACCTTCAATGCAATTGAAAACGGAGATGATGATTCTGAACCATGTCTCAGGTGTGGTATGAAACTAAAGTGGTTTGAGGAATACGGAAGAAAGGACGAAGATGTTGATGCTGAGGCTATCATGGTGACCTACGAAGAAGAGGACGAAGAGGACGAAGAGGATGAAAATGACAGAGATAAAGAGGACGAAGATGAAGAAGAAATGGATCAAGAAAAAGTTGAAGAACAGAAAACAGACATACAAGTGGACAGCTCAGATGAGTACAGTGAAGGAGAAGAATTTGATGCTGACGACTATGATGACGATGACGATGATATGGATGAAGCTTTTGATATGTAGATGAGTTATGCCGGCATTAGTGATATAAGTAATGCTCTCTGTGTAAATACGTGAACAAAATAAAGTCATTATATATAAATTAGCTGGTTCTGCGTTTTACTTAGCTAATGTGTTAATAGTAATACAGTGATATCTGTAATATATGTAATGCTATGTAGTACATAATGATTATAAAATCTTCATTAATACTTGAACCCCTTTGTTGTCTGAATCATTAGAAATCGATTTCTTCAATTTCTTTAATGCTTTTTCGAATTCTTTACTTTTCTTGGAATTGTCAAATCTCAACACCTCATAAACATCAACAAGGACGAAAGATGAACTTTGACCATTGGCCCATTCCAACAACTTATTTTCTGATAAGATTTCATTAGCAATTCTTTCCGCAAGTTCTGGTCCAGTACCGGCCAATTTTTCTGACTTGGAAGCAACTAATTTCTTTGCTTCATTGTCCCATTTGATTTCCTTACCTCTTATCAACGACTTCAAACATCTAGGTAAAAATGGACTCTTGTTTATCAAATGGTAATCTTCTAATATATCTCCCTTAATAGATACCTCGAATATGGCATCGATTAGTTGCTGTCTTAAGGAGTCGATGTCCTCAACTTCAACTGGAGACAAGATCAACTCAGAAATGAATTGGGCTGCCATATTGACCGATAGCAATTGACGGAAGCTCTTATCAGGATCTTCACTGTTGGTGGTATTAAGGATAGCTTTAAATATGATTGGAACAGCTTTAGTGGCTAATTCACTTCTTCTTTGATCTTGAGGTTTTTTACTGGTTTTAGTATATGCCAATTTTTCGTAATGAGCGAGCTCTTCCTTGATTTTTGGATTGAAATAACGACCATCTAATCCTTTAATTAAGTATAGTAATGGTCTACGAGCATATTTGTCACCAATAATTTCCGGTATGGTTTCGTCTGTGAATAATTCCACATTCAACGTCTTGTGAATCAAAACAGTATCATCAACTGTCATGTATAAAGTAATTAAAACCAAGTTACCATACTCGTTTTTGATTAAATTACTAGCATGAGGCTTCAAGGCTCTGACAATCACCTTACGTTCTTTAGCAGTTGCTAGAGCAAGGAGAGTCTGAGCCACTTCTGAACCATCTTTAGTATGAACCAACTCAGCAAATTGTTCTGCCAATAACTCCATAAATTCTCTGATTTTAGAATCGTTGTTCTCTAAGTCATCCACCAAAATAGAAAGATAGTCTTTCATGGCAGCATGTAAGATTTGGAAACCAGTAGATCCTTTCTCGACTGAAGCAGTAATGGTACCAATAAGATTGGAGGTTATCAATTGTTTCTTTTCCGACGATTCATTGGCAATTTCAACCACCGATTTTCCTTTACCAGAATCCTTGAAAACAGCGTATTCAGCACCCCAAAATTCTCTTATCATTTGGCGCTTTTGTTCTGCAGTCGAGTAAATTACATACAAATCTTCAACAACATAAGCGCCTTCCTTATGTCTCATCAATTTACGAAGCTTTCCGTGAAGTTCATCAACTATAAGTGCTCTTGATTCTTTGGATCCATAATGTAACAATTTCACCAACAAGTACTTACCATACGAAGAAGTAGCCAATTGATAGAAGTTACCCTTCAATTGTTTAACTATTATGTCTCTTTTTTCTTTAGAAGCATATTTAACTAAAGTTTGCACCACTCTTGAAGCGTCATGTTTCATGACTAAATCTAATATGACGTCCTTCGAAAGTTCCCATATTTCGTTGGTTAATTTCTCTCTAACTTGTTTTGGAGGAGTTGGTTTCTTAACTCTTAATTTCTCCCATAAACTCTTGATTTGCTGGACTTCATTTCCTGACTTTCTCTTTAATTTACGCTCAGATAACAATTTACGTTGTTCAGCATGTTGTTCTTTGGATGATTTCTTGTTAGGATCTGCAACAGCACTTTCGTCATCTTCTGCGCTATCCTTGTCTTCGGCTACGTCTTTACCGGCATTGTCGCTGTCTAAGTCATCAAGTTCATCTTCTTCAGATTGTTCAGCTTCTGATTCTGATTCTGATTCTGATTCAGAAAAATCACTGCTATCCAGAGATGGAGGACTGGCTACTTTAGCTTTCTTGGAAGCTGGTGCAGCACTAGACTGGCTTCTCTTCTTGGTTTGGACACCCATTCTATAATTACGATCTGTACAAAAGTATTTGCAGTTTTTTAGAATTGAAAAATTATCAAACCAAGAGATGCCTTCCTGCAGATAAAAAATAAATTCACACCCGTACATTTTCACGTGCCCGTCCAAAGCAATCCCCATAAAGTTCTAAACTCCATCTTTGCTTAGTAAGATACCACTTTCTTCCCAGAAATAACCATGTTACGTACTTTAGGATACGCAAAAAGCATTCGTCCATTTGCCAAACCACAATTTGCTAGGTTGGGCCTCCAAAGATTCTATTCCGAACATCCTGAACCTAACGTTGTAGAAATTACTGATTTGAAGCATTTTACCAGATTACTCGATAAGAAAGATAAGTTAACCGTGGTTGATTTTTATGCCACGTGGTGTGGACCATGTAAAGCCATCAGTCCTATCTTTGAAGCATTGTCAATCAGAGTTCCGGAGGTCCAGTTTGCTAAAGTCGATGTGGACAGAGCTCTCGACGTTACTCAAGAATATGGTATCACAGCTATGCCTACATGCATCTTTTTCCAAAACGGGGAAAAGGTGGAGACTATCGTCGGTGCCAATGTCCAGAAGTTGGTGAAGTTGGTTCAAGACTACTCTGGCGTCGACATCAAAAGTAGAAGCTAAGTTATTTATTCGTATATTTAAATAGGTGTACGGGTTTTAGATATTTGTATACTTTCGGCAACTAATAGAGACGGATGTAGAACGAAGTATGTTATTTTAAGCATACTGCCAGTGGCTTCACCCTCGAGACTATTGTAGCCCTTATACTGCTCTAGGTTTACCTGCAATTGGGTAAGTCTACTTCAATTTTGGTGTACCGGTGTATTTCATAATTGGTGTACGGATCTTGATTTTGACCGCGCGGTGGCAATCGACAAGTTAAGTTCAATCATGGAATAATTCTTTACACCAAACGTATCCTACGCCAATTACAACATGGTATGTTACTATTTTCACCGCAACTTTTCGATATCAGTCAGTTACTAACCTTTAGGGACAAGGACCATCGGGAATGCCAGGAGGCGACGGCTTCAACAAGAAAAAGGACGATAAAAAGAAGGAAAAACCTAAATATGAACCACCGGTCGAATCAAAGTTCGGTAAGAAAAGAAGAAAGGGCCCTGATACCGCTGTGAAGTTGCCTAGTGTGTATCCAAACACCCGGTGTAAGTTGAAGTTGTTGAAATTGGAGAGAATCAAAGACCACTTACTCTTGGAAGAAGAGTTTGTAGCCAACCAAGAAGCATTCCAACCCACCGAGGCCAAGCAAGCAGAAGAAAGGGAAAAAGTTGATGATTTACGAGGGTACCCCATGTCAATTGGAACTTTGGAGGAAATTATCGACGACGATCATGCCATTGTTTCCAGTACTGCTGGGTCAGAGTATTATGTTTCCATCATGTCATTTGTTGATAAAGGATTATTGGAACCAAGTTGTTCGGTTCTTTTGCATCATAAAACCGTATCGATTGTAGGTGTTTTGCAAGACGATGCCGACCCCATGGTTTCTGTAATGAAATTGGATAAATCCCCAACCGAGTCGTATGCCGATATTGGGGGATTGGAATCACAGATCCAGGAAATAAAAGAAGCGGTGGAATTGCCGTTGACACATCCAGAATTGTATGAAGAGATGGGTATCAAGCCTCCAAAGGGTGTGATCTTGTACGGAGCTCCAGGTACTGGTAAAACATTATTAGCTAAAGCAGTTGCTAATCAAACCAGTGCCACATTCTTAAGGATCGTAGGGTCAGAATTAATTCAGAAATATTTGGGGGATGGACCCAGATTGTGCAGACAGATTTTCCAAATTGCTGCTGAACATGCGCCATCAATTGTGTTCATAGATGAAATTGATGCCATTGGTAGCAAAAGATACGAATCTTCGTCTGGGGGTGAACGAGAAATCCAAAGAACCATGTTGGAACTTTTGAATCAATTGGATGGGTTCGATGACAGAGGAGATATCAAGGTCATTATGGCCACCAATAAGATAGAATCATTGGATCCCGCATTAATCAGACCAGGAAGAATCGATCGTAAGATTTTATTCGAGAATCCAGATTCCAACACTAAAAAGAAGATTTTAACAATTCACACATCCAAGATGAATTTGGCTGAGGATGTGAATTTAGAGGAATTGGTTACATCTAAGGATGATTTATCTGGGGCTGATATTAAGGCCATGTGCACAGAAGCAGGGCTATTGGCATTGAGGGAAAGAAGAATGCAAGTGAAGGCCGATGACTTCAAACAGGCCAAAGAAAGGGTACTCAAGAATAAAGTGGAGGAAAACCTTGAAGGTTTGTACTTGTAGTTTGAAGACGCAATTGATAAGAGAACTGAATGTATAGATTTGAATGTAATTCAAGTTACTGAATGTAGTCTGACACACTGTCAAATACATAAAAATTTCAATCCATGAAGTAAAATGAAGTAAAGTTAAGCGTTTTGGTAGTAAAACTATCAGTGTGGAATTAGTAAGATTTTATTCACTAGACATTATTTTAGAGAGAAGCTATTTAATTGTAATTTAATTTCCGGGAAGATATCGACCAACCAAAGCATACCATTCGAAGAACTCAAGTTATTTATTACGATCAACACATAAATATGAGAGTTCATAAAGAGAGGAATTCGTTTGTTTCATTATCCTGTTATCAATGACAAGGACTAGCAAAATATTTTTTATTCCTCCTAGTTCTGTCTTTGGTTATTCAATATTCTCAAGATGAAAAAGAACAAGTTCAAAATATCCAAGTACAACTGAAGAGTAGCAGGGATTTCGTCATCCAAATGACAAGTTTTCATTACTTTTTGAGTATCTATGACGATGTAGAGCCCGAATAAAAGTGCCCCACAACCAGAATAAGCCAATTCTGCAGCCGAGGAGTGTTGAGGGAAGAACATCAAAATGAATCCCCAACCAATAAGAGTCCACAATCCAATAGATGCGAACCCTTGCCAGCTGATGAAGTCATATTTGGTTTGGAATGCAAACACAGTTAAACCTACAAACAACAATAGTGTCAAGATCAATGCCTGAACCACTACTCCAGAGTCGATCATTGCTGTCGACATTCCCACCATATAAGCTTCACAAAGAGTAAAACCTGCGAGCAATATCAAATTGGTTGGGTACGATCTTTGTTTGAAGTAGGTACCAATAAGGAAACCAAAGGAACCAATGATCGACACGATAAGTAGCCAAGTATTATTGAAACACCACTGGTTTATCGTGGGACTGGACCGGATTATAAGTCCAACGACCACGGTTCCTAGGATTTGTAGTGTGAGTAAGGAGTAAACTTTTCTGATGAACATTTGTCTCAAGTCTAATGAACATTCGGCCACATTGGTGCTGTATTTGAAGTCGTCTGGGATGTTATCGCCTTCGACTCTGGGAGCGGACGACTCCTCAGCATAGGCTGGGGGTTCTGCGTTGGGTAAAGGGGTGTAGCTCATGAGTAGATTTCAACTAGGCTCGTGTATGGTACGATATAAAAGGTGCTGTTAGGAGCAGAAAAACCGGGGGAAATGTCTCGCTTTTATATATGTGGCTATGCACGACTCGGATGACCATCCCTATGTAAGGCATGGAAAATAGTCTAATTTAGGAAGCAATTGAAAAGGGTTGCCAGCGGCTGCTCTGTTTCTGGCCGGGTGGTTGGATGTAGATCGTGGTTTGTAGTTATCAGAGACTATTAAGGTTTTGCAGTGCAGAAATATGTCAAAAAATTGACATATTTCTGCCGTGTGCCACTATTGGACATGCATAGGGGACAATATGAGTGGGTAGTGACTCATAAGATAAGGAGATAAGGGGCAAAGCTATAACAAATTCATAAGGTTTACAGACGGTCACATTGGAAATCATTTCATTAACACGTACTATTTACAGACCCAAGCATGGTATAGGCCCCTTAGAAACCAGTACTTAACTATTTACAGGCCCATTAGACAGCGGAGTCTCGACGTCTTTGGGAAGCGGTGGCGGCTCGATCTTTCCACTAATCTTCATTCGTAGCACCGTGGTGTCTTTAAAGTTCACCCGCTTTCTGCATAACGGACAGAGTCCCACTCCTCGCTTGCCTCTAGTTTGGCCTCGGGCTGAGGAGCTAGATATACTTTGCTGGATGCATTCCAAACAGAAGATGTGACCACAGGAAGTCACTGTGGCATTAGTCACCTCATCAAAGCAAATGGGACACTCCACATCATTCAATTTCTTGACTATCTTGAGATTTGACGGGTTGTTGAGCAAGTTTTGAGTCTCCTGGCGGAATTCAAGTATTTCCACCTCGTCTCCATCGTCATCTTCATCCGAAAGTACGTCTATAACATACCCAGGACCCTCGGACATCGCTGAAGAAGTATCAGGAAGTATATCCACTAGTTCACCTTCACACCTGGTTATGCATTGGCTGCACCTTGGTTTTGGCCATCTGGTGCACGGGTTCACATCCGTTGATGCACGGGTGTGCCGGTAGGGGTGGTCGCCGTCTAGAAGTTAGCTGATGACCCTTTCTATCGCCGTCGTCATTACAATCTACGATCGCGGCGTGACCGTCGCTTAAACATGGCATAATGTTTTCCCCAGGCGTAGCCGGAACACACGCCCGCAACCCACGTCAACCGATGACTAAAATGATGCAAAAAGGGGACCCTGCCCCCCCTCGAGGCTGTCGCCCGTTCGGCTGGCTTTCGACTCTTACTGCCCTAGCGTAGACGACGCTGGTGACGCTGATGATGCTGATGGTCCGGGCCCATGTACGGCCAATACGCAAATTTATTTGTTTCGCTTGTGAGAGATGAGCTTCTTGGTCCCACACAATTTATTGTATGCTGGTTTGCACCCTCGATGGATAAGGAAGGAAAAAAAAGAAAAAGAAAAAACAAAAAAAAAAAAAAAAAGACCACCATCATTGATTTTTTGTCTGAGCATACTTTGTGATAACTCGTACTTCTCTTTTTCTTGAAATAATCAAATTTGATAGACAGCAACGGTGCTTTGAACCCTTTTGAAACAACGCGAGAAATCTCGAAGGTATCAGCAACATCCACCGCACTTCCTTAGAACTGATTGATTAGGGACGTTAGCCGTAAATACCTCGCACTGATTGATTAAGGCGTCTTTACCTGTAACTTGTCACTTTCATTCACTTTTTCAACTACTCCATTTATTCATTGCGGTGAGTTAGCATGTCAGACATTAGTAACCCGTTAGCGGTTCTTCTACCTTACTCGTTCACGTCTCCGCAGGACTATCCCACCGAGGTGTTATCCCTCCGATTTCAAGCATGGAGGTCTATCATCAAGGATCTCGTCAATTATCTCAAGGAATACGCCAATGTTCAGGAGGAAATCATTCGTCAGCAATTGCGTTTACAGCAAGCAGTGGGAATTTCCACTGGCTCGGGCTCTTCGTCCTCTTCCACGGCTGCCTCCTCGAGCCATAACCACAACAGTCATAACAACCATGTCTCCACAAGTCATAAAGACGACATTAATGCCATCAATAAGTTCTTCTTACCCATAGGTAACGGCTCCATACAAGATTTACCCACGGTGTTGACCAAGTTCCATCAACAGAACGTTTCGAACTCGTCCAAGTCGTTGAAAGATATTAATCAAGTCATTGTGCCTAAGTTGGAGGAATTGAGAAAAGACCTTTTGGTGAAAATCAAAGAAATCAAAAATTTACAGAATGATTTCAAAAATACCTTGGGTAAAGAAATTAATGAAACTAAAACCTTATTAAGTCAGTATCAGCATGCCATTGAAGTGGCCAACAAGTTAGAAAATTCCGGCTCCAGTAACGCTAGTTCTGGTGACAGTGAACACGCTAAAAATGATCCTTATTTGATTAAAATTAAGTTGGATCGTCAATTGAAAAAGCAATTGTCCGAGGAAACTTACTTGCACGAAGCCTATGTCAATTTACAAACTGCCGGAGGTAAATTAGAGTCGATTATAGTGTTAGAAATTCAAAACTACTTGAAGATGTTTTTGGATTTGTTAGTCGCAGAACACGCTACTATTCCTGGTTTCTTGGTGCCTAATTTGACCAATGGTTTCTTACATAAAGAAGCCAATTTTGAATGGGACTCTTTCATTTCCAGAAACTTACCTTCCCCTTCGATATCAATTAGTGCAATTAATCATAACAATTCCAATGTCAAAAATGGTACCTTCATTGATGTTGCCTTCCCAGCTAGAAAATTGACTGATTTGGCAATTCCTGATTTCGATTCACCTTTGAATATTGCTTTGAGAGAAGGTTTCTTGGAAAGAAGATCCAAATTCTTGAAATCTTATTCAAGTGGATGGTATGTGTTAACTTGTAATTACTTCCATGAATTCAAGTCATCTGATCGTAAAAAGGATCAAGTTCCTGCATTATCTTTACTGTTGGACCAATGTCATGTCAGTGAACATTCAAAAGACGATGGTAAGCCTACGGGAGTTTATAAGTTTGTGGTTTATACAAAGCTGCCTAATGGAATCATTTCAAAGGGTCATAATTTGGTGTTCAGAACAGACACTTATAAGAAAATGATTGACTGGTATAATGATATTAAGGCTTTAACCAGTTTGCCTACACCTGCTGCCAGGGCCAGATACGTTAGTAAGAACTTCAATCCCACGATTTCCACCACCAACAAGAGAATTTCAAGGAATTCAAGTATCTTATCAAGCAGTACCACCCACGCCAGATCTATCAAGAGTGGAACCACTATTAGCTCTAAGTTGAGAATTCCCAACAACATGAACTCGGTAATTGACTCCACCTCCAATCATCTCAGAACGGTGACATCAAACAAATCAGTCAGTCAAGTTTCTTCAGGTAACAACAATCGATTATCATCAACATTTTCCGAGAAGAATAACAACCAATCTCCAAGATTAACCAATATGATCAATAGTGATGGTACTATCATAACCCCGGTGAATACCTACAGTGAACACGATCAAAGTAATGTAACTTATCAACAAGCGGTTCCTGTACAGCAGTACCAATACCAACAACAGCAGAAACAGCAAGCAATTCCTGCTGGAGGAATTCCAATTCAGATACAACCCTCGCAATCAGGCTATATTCCTGCGTCACCAAATTTCCAATACTACACAACTTCATCTGAACAATCACAGCAACCGCTTCAACAGTTCTATAATCCGGTACTGCAGCAATTTTACACTTTAAGCCCAGGGGTTCAGCCTCAGCCACAGTTCTTCCCTACCTCGCCCCTGCTCCAGCCAAACTCCCAGCAACAATTTATTGCGGTTCCGACAACTCAGGGCAGTAATGGGCAAGGACACAACGGACAGCCTGGTGTTTATGCCATAAATACAGGTAATTACTTTCCGCAACAAGGAAGCAAAGGAAATGAACCCAACGGACAGTTGCCATATCCCGTTAATTCACAAATCCACCCTGGAATTCCCAACCATGTGGAACAGGAAGAAGTAAAAGAACCAAAAGAACCAGAGGAACTGGAGACTGAAAATGGCACTGATAATGGCACTGAAAAGGCTAGTATCAATAATGGTGACGTGAATATTGTGGTGGAGAACTCTGGTGATATTTTAAAGAATGATAACACTGACGTTGATACCTTGAAAACAAATGAATCTAAAGACGATGGAGCAGTATCAAAAGCTGTTGTCACTGATGAAAACTAGAGTGTTAAGAGTTTGTTAGATAGTGTATTATCTAATTTTGCATCTTTTCTATTATGTATTATTTTGTATTCTACAATACACCAAAATTTGAGTGAATATCAGGTTAAAGAAATAGTTTGTACCAGCCTTTAGTGAACCCGTAATTACTACAAGTAAGGTGACAGTTGCGAGTAGTATAAATGTGTATGAGAGGCTGTCTCTGAGGCTGCAAAATCTGTGCATTTCGTGCTTTAGGCACAAGCTGGAGATTTTGTTTCTGATTAGGAACAGTCGAAAGAGTGATTTAAACCCTTCTCTAGTCAGCTAGGATCTTCGAATCTTATTTATTGCTAGAAGTATCTCTTTTGAACTGGCACAGGTTTTGCTTCCAGAACAAATCTAGTGCCATATAAAGTTTTTGATGCGTTATTGTAATTTTCAAAGGTAAAAATTTTTGAGAGATGTTTAAACTTCCCAACCGGTCCCTAAGCCTATTGCATGAATTCATACTTATTGCACCGAGGTCTCAAGAAAGTACAAAATAGGGACTGATTTGAGTCTCTGAAGACTATTTCTGGGTCTGAGGATACTCCTTTTTGTTTAAGTGAATTGCACACAGCTACGGTAAAATCGATTATGAATGTATTATATATGAATTATTTGTAAATTACTTATACAACAACACCAGAGTTGGAGGCAATACGAGGCCATAAATCAGCACATTCTTTAGCAACAGGACCAGTGATGGCGGAACCTTTCATTTCACCCTTTGGATTGACAATGACACCGGCGTTATCTTCGAAGTATAAGTAGACACCATCCTTTCTTCTCCATGGTCTGGCTTGTCTGACAACGATGGCTGGCATGACTTTCTTTCTTAATTCTGGCTTACCTTTCTTAACGGTAGCCATGACCATATCACCAGCAGAGGCAGCTGGTAATCTATTCAATCTAGCACCGAAACCTTTGACGGCTAAGATGTATAAGTTTCTAGCACCAGAGTTATCACAACAGTTGACAACGGCACCAACTGGTAAACCTAACTACAAAATTGTTAGTATATTGATCATGGGAGGTGGAAAATAGTTTGAGATGGATTTGGGATAGTTTGAGCTAGAAATCTGCTACGAAACTGATTCTTCACCACAGTTACAGCTTTTCATCTTGTTTGTTGTCCCTTATTTCAGACGTTTCAGTTGACTTCATCTCATGTACGAAGATTCTTTACTTTCATCTAGCTTCTTCTTATTTCGACCTTTGTTCCAGTTATCCATCTCTCTATTTGATACTCTTATTAATCGTCACATACAGACATACGGAATTTGTTACCGGAAGCACCAGAACCAGACATTTTTAATTATAGTTATTAGTTAATTAAGTAAATGAACCAAGTTCAAATAAAATGTTAGCGAAATTTTTTTTACTGAGTATGGTTTGGTGATGGTGAGCCTTGAGAATTTTTCAGTGTGGAGCGTATGCAGGAAAAAGTGAGAGTGAGGGCACGCGCCCTGAATAAAGATAGTATCACGTGCACTGCGAATTTTTTGGAGGTACGGGTTCGTGCTTGGAGCGTATGAGCCCGGAGACATCGCTCTTTGACTTTGATTTGGACTTTGATTTAAGGGTCCTACCGGAAGCTCGGGAGGGACGGCTTAATTGTCGAGCCGTGATTTGACCTTTGGAAAGCCAAACAAGTCAGGCCACTCGAGGCGCTTCTCCGATATTTTGCAGCATATACAGTTACTCGAGATGAATTGCCCAAAACTGATGCGATTGTTACAAATCAAGAACCGATGTCTGACGGGGGAACAGAAAAAATAATGTCAGGAACAAAATAATAAACAGTCGCAAAAAAAAAATAAAAATATTACGGCAGATTTTAGGAAATACAATAAGTATATTAATGATTGGGGGTGTAACAGATTAAAGTAGAAAAGAACAAAAAAATAGACAGCCATCATGATGAGCTTCAGGGGTATCATGAAGATTAAATCATAAGAAAGACGGAAAAAATAAGGTAAGAAAAATGTGCTAATGACAGTTCGGAAACAATCCGAAAACGCTTATCGTGGATAACTAGGCCGTAGACAACAATCCGAAAATGTTAATCGTAGACAAGAATGGAATATGCAAATAAGATGACAGAGTTAAACTGTAATTTTTTTTTTATTTTTTTGTTTTTGTTTTTGTTGTTTTTCTCTAGTTGTTCACAACTTTCAATGAGCCAGGGTTTCTTGCTATCATATCCGGTAATGAGCCATCACTTAACCTTCTTCGACCAAAGTCTTCTGGACGATGGAAGTCGTTATGCAATGGGTAAGGTAACTGAGAGTTACCACCGTTGGCACTACCAGCATTGGTGTTTTGATTGTAGTGTTCATCAAAGTTAAACATGTCATCACCAGTGGTAGAACTGTAGGAATTGTTATTGTCGGACGAGTTATGGCCTTGAGATGGATGCTGACGGTGGCTTGCAGAGCGAGATCCATGATTGTTCATGGTCATACCTGCAGCTGCCATGGCCCCGGCACTTGTAGTATCGATTGGTCCTAGATCGTTGTTTTGGTTGTTAATCATAAAAGGATTGCCGTTAATTTGGTAGTCATGAGAGCCCTTCTCAGGTCCACTGAGGGTGAATTCATCGGAAGCATCATCATCGTCGTTTCTAGAACGTTTACGGTGCCATAAGAACAAAAGGATCGAGGCAATAAGAATACCAGCTCCCGCAACTGAGCCAATGACTGCACCCACAATGCCCCCCGTAGATAACGATTTACTACCGCCGCTATTTTTATTATGACCATCACCTGAAGATGTAGACGACGAGGAGGAGAAGGCCCCCGAGGCAGACGCATCGGCAGTACGGGTGACCTGAATGACGGAAGCTTGCGAGCCCCCACTTGGAGAAGCGGTTATTGTGGAAATGAGGGTAGTTACTGCTCTGGCCTTGGAGGAGGAAGACGAATCCGAGTCTGCGGTTGAGGAAGCGTCGGTGGAGCTGGAGGAGGATTCCGGGGTTGTAGATGTGGAAGAGTAGCTGGAAGTGGTTTTGGAGCTGCTGCTAGAGGTGGATGTGGAAGATGTTGAAGACGAAGTGGAAGAGGATGATGTACGGGTGCTGGATGTGGATGTGGATGTGGATGAAGTTGATGATGATACGGCTTGATTGGTAGCGTCACTGTTTACGTAAATCAAGAAGTATCCATCACCACCACAGTTCTCGTAGGAGTAACCCTGACAAGAAACATCACAGTTTGAGGAGCTAACTTCGTCGCTGGAGTCTGGGTCAGTGTTACCACAGTAGCAGTATTTCCCGTTCAACAACCCAATGGTTCTCTTTCCGGAGCATACCTGTTCACAGTGACCAGAGGATTGGTAGGTGTATTGGTCTTTGTAGGATAATAGGGAGGAGACGGAGGATTGGGAGTAACATCCTGATTTGGAGAAGGAGTCAGCCTTAGTTATTCGAAGCAAGAAGCATGCAACTAGAAGGATGAAGATATTCATGCTTTTCCACTTATATAAACGGGGATGTGATCAGTAGCTATGGAGTTATATAGCACTTTTGTCGGAGGAAAGTGTGTTATGATTATATGGGTGTGGCTATTAATAGAATGAAGGGAAAAAAAAAAGAGAGAGAGAGAGAGAAGCTTGTGAACCAAGAGATTGACGTCACTAAATGCTGTAATTAATTTCCACCCATAAACCACTTAAAGGTACTTGACAGCCACGACAACGGTTTTTGGATAGAGAAAGAAAAGAATAACCAGAAGAAGTTATCGAGCTTTTTTAGCAAACGATCAGGGATATGTTTTTTCAGAAGCCGACTGAAAAAAAAGAAATCAAAAAATAATTTGAAAAAATAACAAAATAACGAAGTCGAATAATAGAATTCTGTAAGCCAATTTCAAATCAGAATTGTACGTAAAAAAAATAAAAATAGTAGAATAAGTGGGAGGAGAAGAGGAAGAAGAAACAAGAAAAGAAGAATACTATACGTAAAAAGAAGGGGGAAATGAATCAAATCTAGATACACGTTCTAAATAAGAGGCTAAATGGGTATCTTGAATGGGTAA
Organism: Isabelozyma heimii; assembly: GCA_030555995.1. NCBI lineage: Eukaryota > Fungi > Ascomycota > Pichiomycetes > Serinales > Metschnikowiaceae > Isabelozyma > Isabelozyma heimii. Next base: position 63,854 of record JANIVW010000048.1, read on the forward strand.
GGGGGATAAATCTAGTTTTTACTATAAACACAGTAACAAAGAAAATGTAACTGCAAGTGAAACAAAACATTTTGGGACCAAAAAAAGTTGCCTTGTTCCATTTATTTTTTTTTTTTTTTTTTTAGCTATGCTGTGAATGGAAGTCTATTTGCCTATTTCAGCAACTTTTTTTCTTTTTCTTTTTCTCCTTCCCAAAAATATTTTTACCCCCGTACCCCCACCCAAATGCAACTTCAAGTACCACTTACCTACACCACTCTATAAAGACTCCGCTTCTGACCCAGGTTACTGTACCTTGCTGGAGGACGATCCTGAAGTTTCACCGAAGCATGCATGCCAGGTTTAGAGTTAGATCAATATGATCTTGATTTTGTGGTGTTTATCGCTCACAAACACGATCAAAGTAAACAATCCCGCCTGAAACTGGAGAGGCTGTGAGAGGCACGGGTGGATTTTGAGTGCTGTCACGTGACGGGCATCTGTTTTTCTACATCAAATCTGGTGGGAAAATTTTCAACCTCTTCTCTCTGCTCTACGGATATTGCTTTTGAAAAATCGTACTTAGGTTCACTGGTTGTTTATCAATCAGCATGTCTTTGTATACCACGGCGATATTCGGAGAGCATTCCGCCTTTTTCGCTAACCACGATCATTCTATCTCAGATAGTCCGTAGGTCGTTGTTTGATAGTAGTTAGGCTTACATTTATTGTAGTTCCCTCTTTGGGGTTTTAGTAAAGTAGCTGCGAACGGCTGTTTACCTGTTATGTGTTCGTCGTGGTTATCTACCTTACATTTTTTTATGTCGTTTTTCCTGCCTTACACTTTCTGTACTTGTTGGCTATTTCTGGCTGTCTTCTCTTGCTCCACCATATTTCAAGCACTTTTTCCTGCGCACTATTTCCACTTGTCATCACTTTCTCTAGTCATGGCCACCATAACGTCTCCCAAGATTATCCAATCGATAGTTGATCGATATACCGACGAAGTCAATGAGTTGAATATTCCTGACTTGCTTGATCCGTCAATTGATTCGATTCAAACATCGCCGTTCACCAATAAGCTCGTATTGAATAAAATTGCTAACGATCTAACCATATTGTTACGTGACATATCCAAATATAAGTCTAACAAGAACTATGCCAAACTTCATACCGAGCTCAACGATCTTATAATCAGAACCAATGAAAAAAGTTTCGTTAATGAGGTCAATTTGAAGAATTTCATCGCCACCAACTCCCCTGTCGAAACCCAAAAAGTAGAACAAGTCCACGAATCACAACCTGTGCCCGAATTGGAAGAAGACGAAGAAAACTTATCCCAATTAAGATCTCGTTTGCTTTCTTCCAATAGTTATTCGAACCTTAACAAACCTGTCGATAATCAAAACGCATACCATGAATCATTCCAAGAAGAACTATTAAGTGATTTGACTGATTTGGCATCAACTTTGAAGAGTTCTGCTCTTAGTTTTTCGTCGAAAATCCTTGATGATACTAATATTTTGTCGAAAACATCAGAAAACTTGCATCTAAATAATAACCTTATGAACTTGGTGGGTGATAACTTGAATAATTACATTTCCAACAAAACTGGTGGAAAAATAGGTTTTTGGTTCATCCTAAAAGTAATGATTTCGGTATTCCTCCTCTTCATCGTCATGATCCTCTTGATCAAAGTATTGCCCAAAATGTAATGGGGTTGCTATGCTTTCGGAAGATGATTTTCTACACTTGGTATTGAAAAAAATGTAATAATAATATAAACAAAGAAAGAAAAAAATTTTACATGAGCTAAAGATAAATGTATAGTTCCTTTTTTTGGCATTTAATGATTAATAAATGAATATAATGACGATTTTGGTCTTTTTTTTTTCGAAAATTTTTTCTTGAATAATCAATTCTTTTTTTTTTTTTATCGTGATAAAACTGTCGGCACATCCCCATTCACGGGTGATCTTGAAAGCTTGAAAAATCATAAAGAGTACTATTGAAATAGCGTATGGACAAAACAATGGAGTAATAAATAATGAAATTGAATGGGATATGGTCAAATAAAAAGAAATTCTCTCATGTATATGAATTGGACAATAATAGGATAAAATAGAAGGAAAACAAATTTGAATGTAACACCCCACACTAATAGAATAATTATTGAATAAAAAAGATAACGCATATTAATAAGGAAGCAAACAAAAGGGCTATTCTATGAGAATGAATAACTTGTGGATTAAAAAAAAAAGGAAAGGAAAGAAGGATCATTCAACGATCTTGTTGTTGTCCTTGAACATTTTGATGTTGAGGATCATCACTCATAAATTCGTTATCAGAAAATGATTCACTGTCAGCATTTAATTGATGTTGACCTTGATTTTGATTTTGGAATTGTCTTGGTAAATTTCCACATCTATCTTTACCGAAATTAATCTTCAATACCTTATAATCATTGAAAGATTTGATTCCATCAATAGCCTTAATAGCATTGGCAATATTGACGAAATTAATGAAAGCACAATTTTTCTCTTCTAAGTAATTAATTTGTTCAATATCACCAAATTTAGCAAAATCGTCCCTTAATTTTTGTGGATTATAATACTCAAAGTCAATGATGTTACCAATGTAAATGTTTCTTGAGGCACCATTGGAAACTGCTAAAGATAAAGCGTTCGATAAAGGGCCAGAATGCTTTCCCCAACCGACTTTGATTCTACGGTTATGGATGGTCAATCCATGTAATTGACACATGGCGAAAAACTGGGCAGCAGCAATTGGGTCAATAAAAGTGATGAAACAAACGTGACGTTCTTTCAAGAATCTAATACTTTGTAACAATCCACCTCTAACAACGTTACAAATTTCTTCGACTGAAGAGTCTTGATGTAAATTACCCAAGTAAACAGTTCTATTACCCAAGTTGTTAGCACCACCAGCTTGAGTTGCAATTTGAGCAGCAGCAGCCGATTGTTGAACCAAAGCACTAGAGATGAATTCACGGTCAGCAGCAGTAACAATATGTTCCATACCTGGGGCTAATCCTAAGTATTGAGCAGCGTTATGTTGTTGAGTTTTTGTGATAAAAGCACATCTATCTTTACCGTAGAAGCATTTTTTATCCAAGTACTTTTCCTTTAATGGCAAGTTGGCCACACATCTGATAGCACTTAAAATGGATAAGAAATGGATGAAGGCAATACCCTTTTCTGGGATGATTTTGATACAATCAATAACCCCATAACAAGATAAATCTTCCCTTAATTCTTCTTCAGAGATCAATTCACCGTTGGCTGGATTATTCAAGTTACCCAAATAAACGTTTCTAGTGGCACCATCGCGTTGAATGGCTTCCATGACAGCAGGTAAAATAGAAGTATTTTTACCCCAACCAATTCTGATATCATGGTCCTTGATGCTTAATTTTTTCAAAATACAATCCGAATGGAATAACAAAGCAGATTGATGATCAATGAAAGAAATGAAAGCACAGTTTTTTGCAGGTAATATTTTGACATTTTCCAAGATACCACTTCTAACGTAGTCCAACAATTCATTAGGTTGAATATCACTGGGGATGTTACCCAAGTAGACAGTTCTCGAAGGAGCTACTGAAGAAGGAGAAACATTACCATTTTGCTGCTGAGAGTTGTTTGCATTGGATGCAAACATAAGATCATTTCCCTGACCGTTGTTGGAGCCAGACATCATGCCCATTGGTGGGTTAGAACCGGGAGCATATTGGGAATGATCGAAAACATTGTTGTTTTGCGAGGAAACGTTATGTAAGCCCAAATTTACGTTCTGACCATCCATAAATCCACCGGAATCATCACCTGGAGTACCGTAATAGTCAGCAGGAGCAGCCACGTTAGGATGATCATCTTGTAACTCAACTCCGTTAAAGTTAAAGTTTGGATCCTGTTCATACTGGGGGTACTGATGATCATAGGAAGAAGCTCTTGGGTCGACTGAAGGAGTTAAGGAAGTGTCCTGGTTGACTAATTGATCATCTGAGCCTTGTTGAGGATAGTATTGATGAGGATAATATGATTGGGTCATGTATTGTTGGGGCATACCCTGGAAAGGATCATAGTAAGACATGACGGAATAAGAAGGAACAAATCTATAATAGGAAAATTATTTACTGGAAATGAAACAAAAAAAAAAAAATGAATTAGTGAATGGAAGAATGAATGAATGAAAAAAAAAATAACTTTTAATGTACCCTTCTGTGGAATCAGACACGAGAAATAAAATCAACAAAATGAAAAAGGAGAAAAAAAAATGAAGAAGAAAATGAATAGAAGGGGAGGGAGGGGGAATGTGGGAGATCTATCTGTTTCTCTTATGGATTATGAGGATGGAGTATTATCAACTTTTTTTCATATACGTGTATGATATATAAAAAAGATTTTCTTACTGATGATCCTGATCAATAAGTGAGTGATGAGCGGTATTATTCAATGGTAGTATGAAGTTACAAGAAACTGATAGATTTGTTTCTTACTTAATTCTCGTTCTTATTGGTGCAAAAGAAAAGAAGTAGAAAGAAAAAGAGAGAAAGAAAAAAAGGAAGAAGTAGCTAGTTCACTTTTTTTTTTGATCTCTGCGCTCAGTAAGAAAAAAACTTTTTTTTGTTCGTTCTCTCTTTTCACTTACACAATAGAAGAGGAAAAAAACTGACTAAATGACATTAATAAGGTTTTTTTTGTCCTACAGATGCTTGACCTGATTTGGAACTGGTGCACCGTACTTTTGATCTCCCTCCGTCCGTCCGTTGTACGTAATTTTGACAGACAGTTACCGTTCCGCTGCAGACTGTTTTGTACACGGTGAATCGTCTGGCTTGATGCCCGCTCTCTATGTCTTTCAGTCTCTGGCTCTCTTAGTAGCCAGAATAGGCCCTATAGTGAGCACGTATTTTTCGTCGGGTTTTTTTTTTTGTGACGTACAACATACTTTGACATTTCCATTGGTTGCTAAGACCTTCGGCAGTAGCACCCTCAAAAAAAGGACCCAAATGCCTTGCCACCTCCTGTCATTTGGTGCCAACAATGGACCGCGCCTTCGGTTATTGTGTCAGACATGGTCTGGTCTACTCCCAGTCACTGTAGTCGGTGTCTGATTTGTAGTCTGATTCATGGGGTGATTCTTCCTCCGCCTCATCAAGGTCGTCCTCTCTACTGGCAGCCTCTTCAGAGTCGAGATCTTGCTGGTAATTGTTCAGAACCAGGCGTAATTGTGACCCGGGCTCTAGCTTGACTTCGGCCGAGGGTATCGCCAGATCTGGTTCCTTCTTTATTTCCGGATCCGACTCTGTCTCCGGCTCTGTTTCCGGCTCTGTCTCTGCCCCGGGCTCTACCTCTGGTTCTATCTCGATGTCTTCCTCTTCATCTGGCTCTTCCTCTTCATCTGGCTCTGGCTCTTCCTCTTCATCTGGCTCTTCCTCTTCATCTGGCTCTTCCTCTTCATCTGGCTCTTCCTCTTCATCTGGCTCTTCCTCTTCATCTGGCTCTTCCTCTTCATCTGGCTCTTCCTCTTCATCTGGCTCTTCCTCTTCCTCTTCCTCTCTCTCTTCTTTCACCTTTTTCCTCTTCTTCTTCCCCTTCCTCTCACCGCCCTGTCGCTGTCGCTTCTTCATATACACCTCATCGAGCTCCTCGGCAATGTCTGCCGTGATCACTTCCATGTGATTGAAATTCAGTTTGTTCTCTTCTATATACTTCTGATTCAATCCATCTAATTCATGCGGGTCTCTCCCCTCTAATTCCCATATCCGGGCCTTCTTACTATTGAGCAACTGGTAAAACTTGTCCTGAAGATCTTCAATCACCCGTTCTTGTTCGTCAGCAACGTCCTTCAACTCCTGGGTCTTGAAGTCGCGTTCCTCGGTCAACACTTCTTTCTCGGCCGTCAATGTTGCCACGATTCGCCTCAATCGCTCATTCTGTTCGCACAAGGCATCAAGCCAATTGAGAACTTGAAACCCTCTCGGATCGAACCCTTCGACGTCTTCCTCGGGATCTATGGCTCGGAGCGGGAACGTTGCTACCGTGATTGGAAGCTTTGATTTTGTTTCGATGTTAATCCACACTTTTGAATCCTCTACAACATCATCTTCTATCAACTCCTTCTTCTCTATGTCGTAGTCGTTGGCAGTCTCCAATCTGCCGGTAATTTGTAGTTCCTCGGCCTCTTTGGTCCGTGGTTGATGGTGAGTGAACAATTCTCGAACCACGTCTGCCCATACTCCTTCCTTATACTTCTGGGCTTGTTTCTTCAGTCTCAATTTCTGGATCTCACTTTTAGTCAATGTGGTTTGGAATGTTCCCTCATCGTGCATTGCTCCTATTGAAATACCATCCTTGACTTGAGAAATATATAGGAACATCCGTGACTTGAAGCTTTGACCCGTGCTTTCTACTTCCACCTTGAGCGGGATCTTCCTTATGGTACCTTCCATAACCTTCTCAGTACAATCAATGCAATATCATTTCTTTTTGGCTGTCAATTCGCATCTCCGCATAAAATTACGTCATACAAAATGCTATTCAAAAAAATCATCACAGAGAATCTCTCAGTTTGGTCCGAGTTTGGTCTAGAAGCTGCTTCTGGTAAGTCATTCTATATCAGGCAAGTCCTTCAGCTTTCTCTTCAACTACTACTTACCATAATAATTGGTTTTGGCTATTATTCCACTTCGGTCAACGAGGTATCTTTCCTGGACTTCAATTTCGTAATTATGCACTTCACTGCAGTGGAGATAATGTTTGGAACCAATTCCTCAACTTCTCTGCACTAACCGGCTCTTGACATATGCACTCTGCTGCAGAAAGTAAATAATTTTCAACAGATGCTGTGAAGATTATTACTTTCGCTACTTTCATTATATAGTTTACTTCATTCTCTATATATGGCTTTTCCTACTCAAAAGAATGGTGACCAGCCACAGTAGATTAAAGAAAGATTAGCAGGATCTGTGGCCATTTGTATAAGCTCTCGCACCATAGCCTCCACGCTCAATCCTTCACCAACCAACTTATCTCCAACCGTCGTAACTGCTAGTCCCGCTTCAGATGCATCAGCCATAGGCTCCAAACGCCTAATGTCGGTGGTTTCGTCTTGCAACTTCTTCTTTCTAATTGGAGATATCGACCAATTGTACAATGGATCCCACCTTAAAACATCTAAAATGGCCAATATATGTTCCCTGTTCGATCGTAAAACCCTGAATGTATGTTCACATGACTTACTGAAAGCTCCCTTTGAACCTGTGATCCCAAACCCATCAACAATATCCCGCGTAAGCCTGAAGGGAACCGTTTCTGGAATTGGTAATCGTTTACCCTGGTCAAATGCTACCCCAAGATCAATATGAATAGGTTCACCAGTGTCGGTGTCGATCAATATGTTATTACAATGCCTATCTCCTAATCCTAGGACGTACCCCACCATGGAGTTGGTGGCAGTTCCCCGAGTATACCTTGTTCGGCTGCTAAACCAGTCGTCGGGAGTAACAAATCTATCAAAGAAGAAATGCCTCAATACTGGTTTGATCTTGTCTGCGATACCATTATAAACCTGATTCCGGTTGAGCACATCTGTGGATTGCTCGTCTTTCATCAACTGTTTAGCCTTTTCTGCCTTCATTTTATCTAGTGCGCTATGGTAAGGTTTGATAATATCAATTAGTGCCTCAGAATTAGGAACAAATTCAATTATTCCTGCTTGAGGTCCCAATGGAACTGCTTTATAAGTCCTCACTCGTAAATTCCTCTTTCTAGTTTCTCTGTCGGTATTAAAGATGTTATTAACTTTCTCAAACACTTGCTCCATAATTGAATCTTGCCTTAAGTCATCCGTCCCCGATTTAAACAAAACCCGGTGTGTGTGTCCATCTGATAGAATTATATTGGCAATTTTGGGTAAACTCAACCCTGACATTGCAATGGTAAGTTTCAGATCTATTGATTGCATGATCGTAAGTCCAGAATAACCATTGAAGCTTATTGGTATATTCAAAGTTGGTGGAGGAATGGCTGGTAATTCATTCATCCAGTATTTACCAATACTTACCTTCTGAAGGTAAACAGATCGCCCTTTCACGCCTTTATATTCGGCCAATTTTATGGCTTCATCGCATAATTTATCTGCTGGGTTCAAAATCTCACGACTGAATTGAGACGACTTTGATTGAAGCACCTGCCATATATCATTGGCCACGGTAACTTTCGAAAGCATGACATTATTTTTATTGGCCGTTGCAAAGGACTCATGTTTCCGTAATGATATCAATTGGTACAATGAATGGAATGGATGATCATGACATAACTTTACAATTAGCGACCTAAGTGAATATTGGAATTCTGTAGATTCACTGCCAATTCTAGACACCAACTGAGTACACCATCCTATTAGCTTGAAACTTGGAAGAAGCTTAAGGTCTTCAGTCAAATCCTCTTGTAAGTAGTCTTCGTTAGAGAACTCGAAAAACATGGAGAAAAACTTGTCCAAATCTTCACCTGTGCTGTTATCGATAATGATGGACTTCAAATAATACTTTATGGCTGCATTTCTGAAGTCAATTCTAGTACCCACTAACAATTCCGTTTCATTGACATCCGAATTATACTGGCTCTTTAATTTGGAGTAATACCGCTGAACGGAAAGCTTCTCATCGTTGGATAAAACGAGCTTTCTAAAATGATTCTTCAATTCTTCAATTTCCGCCTTTTTTTCGGCAGTTCGTTTCTCAAGCTTGGAGATCATTTCAATTAGATTGTGAGACTTATATTGCTCTTCACAAAAGTGTGCTATCATTCCGCTCATTTGTACCTTTTGCTTGAGGTCATTAGCTGCATGAATCAATGACTTGACCTCGGGAACATATCCTTCAAGAATATTCACCGCCAGCTCTTGTCTTGACTCTGACATCCATTTGACCAAAGTAGCTCCTTGCAATCCCGGCTCTATGTTTAATGCTTGAATTGGGAGTCGATATGTCCATTTCGCGAATAGCTCCTTCAACATGACAACCGGTGCAGTCGTATAACCTTGTTCCCATAGGGTACTTGCAGTATGAAACTTGCAAAGACGAATAATTGGCTCTTCTTTTCCAAGGCTGGAGCTTTTAACAATCTCGTCCATTAATATAGTAGAACTCACCATTTTTTGGGTTGCCTTATTAGCTCTAGCTATACATCCATAGCGAAAGATTTCTGAGAATAATCCAAGATTCAAGTCTCTCTCGTATTCATCTTTATGGATCCTGTTTGATAAAATGTTGAGTATAGACAATCTCGAAAGAGTTATATTTTCAGACATGGACAACTCAGTCGAATCAAACCAAGACGACATTGCATTATAATCATTCAGGTCTTTAGCGATGGTACCCTGTTTTGATGAATGAAAAGTGGTTTCCATAATAGTCAATGAAGCTAATGTTCTGAACCACTGAAGAGAGTTCAAGCGAAGTTCCTTGGCACTAAATGAGGGTGACAATAGCTCGTTTCTATTTGCTAATGCTTCTAATTGACATTGCTGAAGCACGGCCGGAGCCGTTTCTATCGCATCATGACATTGTTTGAGTGCCTTATATATCACTTCGTGTTCAGTTACACTCCTTTTAGGAAGAGGTATTTCCCAAGTATTCAATTTCCACGCCCATTCATAATTACAATTTGCTTTGTCACTGGCTAGACTTTTGCTTAATAACCTAGATATGCCTAACGAACCATTCCCAATCAAGGAAGAAAGAATCTTCTCATCATTCAATGGCTGCTTTAACAAACTTTTGGCATCAAGGTAGCCGCTGTCATATATTATTTTAGAACTTGGATCATCATTTCGAGTTATCAACCGCAATGCATGGTCTAATGAGGTTTCTTCGGGTAAACCATACACCAAGTCATCATCATCTATCGATTCATAAATATCCAAAAGAAATCGGTACGTGTCTTTTTGATCGAATACTCCATCAAATTCACCATAACTATCTTCATAAAGCATTAAAGATGTTTTATAAAGTTTGTTTTTCGATGCTATTTTTGATAGTTGCTGAACATTTAGTTTGGAGTAAAGCAGGCGAAAAATTTGGTTCTTGTTTTTCGCAGCCATTCTTATCAGGAGCAAAATTCTTGTAAACAAGTCAATTAGTTCTTTGTTAGATGGGTTGCTGTTGATATATTGTTCAAATAACTTAATTATATTGGCTGCACCTGCGGTTCTAAGATAACTCAAATAATAACATATGAAATCAGGGAGTGCCTCTTTGGCAAAAGTTCTCACATGGACAACGAATCTTACAAAAAGGGTTGCAATGTCGGTAACACGAGCTAATTCCCCAAGGAACGAGATGAGTAGTTTGCTTGTCCATAAGTCAAATGATTCAAAAGTTGCTGGGAAGTTATTTATGATGGTGGCTAAAGGCTCCAGATCCCCTTGTACGGGATAAAGAAGTGTGCAACAATGGAAGCTAATCGGTTCAATGAACGTTGTAAATCGGTTGCGATAGTTATCGAAGTCGATATAATTCAGAACACTAGTCTTAATCTCGTTATATTTCCACATCAAAACTGCCATAATTGTTTCAGCGCAGGCGGTGATTTCAGTGTTTTCTGAATCCAAAGTGAAAACGATAAGATCTAAAATCAGGTTCAAGTTTTTAGTACTCGAAGCTACTGTCTCCTCTCCATGGCCATGATATTCAGTTAAGTCGACAAGACTATCAATTTTCTCGTTGACCCCGCCCTCTAAAAAATACGCTCCAAGATATTTCAGGGACCAGGTATTGAGATTCTTCCAAAATGAAGAGACGTCTGATATTTCAGCCTGAAGCAATACTTTGACCACCGATTCAATTCTTCTTGTCTCATATATACTGTAATCATCATATAAAATCATTGAGATGACAAGAAGAAGTGATTTCCTTGACCTGTTACTGAGAAAGTAGCCCATTTCCTCCTTGTTTCCTAGAATCAGCTCTACTTCCTTCGAAGATAGAGATTTATTATCTTTGGCATCTAGCATGAGCGACGATACTTTTATTAAAAGAATTTTGATAGAGGAACTTGTATCAAGAGAATACGAGTACTGTTTGATGGAGTTACCAATGTTCCTATATTCAGCGTTATAGCCATTGTTGAAAAGGTCTGGCACTAATTCTGAAACGATATCAATAACTAGAGGAACAGCAACGGCCATCTGAAACCTGGACATTTTATCTAAATTCAAGCTCTCTAGAATTTCCAACGCAATGGGCTTTAAAGCATTGTCACCAACCAAATTAGGTGTTATAATTTCAGTGATAAGTCTTACTAATTCGATATCATTCAAAGCATTGTTCCTCATCAGCATGATCATTTTAATAACCCTGAAACAGTTGACTTTCGTGTCCACTCTTATTGTTCGATGTGCAAGTAATGATATTCTGCGAATTAAAAAGAACTGAACTCCTAACAGCCAAAATTGTACATAGGGCCCGTGATATTTTTCTATTATTGCCCTTAGTAAACTCTCACTAGATTCGAGGGAAATGGATGACAGATTGGAACTTCTTATTGAATCTTTCTGGTTCATATCTGTTTGCAGTAATATTTGAAAAACAATAACCACAAGCTGGCTTCTCATTTCGCTCTTGAATTTCTCCCGTTGTAGATAGCCTTCGAGTCTTTTGAATATTTGATCCCTAATGCAGGAAGGAGTATAAGAAAGTGATATACAAAAGGGCAAGCTATCAATAAGAAGTGTTTGGATATCACTGTTCATGAGCTTTGACAACTGAGGCACTTCATTCTTCGCAGTGAATGCTAATTGTAGAGCAAGAATTTCTCTATAGTTACTAGCACAGAATTCCTCATAATTTTGATAACCAAAAAGAGCCCATGGAAATCCCAGAATTGTATCACCATGTAGCCAGCATTTAAGTATTTCAAATTTGAAACATTCATATAGTGATTTTGTATCTACGAGCCCTAAAGATTTGCTGATTTCGAGCAAAGAGGTTTCGCAGTAAGAACTGAACGTGGGGAATTGGAAATGCTCTATCAAATTATAAATTGCAAACGTCGTAATGGGTTCGGATGTTGAGGCAAGCTGGCTGCAAAATAGGGAAAATGTGCTTGAAGATTCAATCGTATGTTCAGGATTGTGGAACTGGCTCAAACATGACTTATATAATTCCATTTGAACGTGCTTCTTGCAACCCTTTAAATGGTCACGAAGGAAAGGAAGCAATGAGATTTTAACATTGTTTGTAGTCCTCCCAAAAACCTGGATGAAAAGAGAACTAATAACGTCAGGTTCAATCGTTATAACCCCCGATGCTTTCGAAAATATAAGACAGAGAGAACAAAACTCTGCCAATGAACTTTCGGTGACAATTAGCTCTTCACGGTAACAGTTGACCAAATAGTCAAATAAGTCAGTACAATCCTCTTGTAGTGATTTATCTGCGGATGGTCCTAACTGAGGTTTTAATATCTTTAAGAGTTTGCATAACACTAGTACTGTGAGTTCACTATGTTCTGTTTTGTCATCAACCATAGGACCCTCACCGATGAAACGAACTAATTTTATCAAAACTGTCGGGCTAGCATCCTTGGCTGAGACTGGGTTATTTTTTTCGATTAAAGCAAATAGGCGATGTAAACCGAAAAGCTGTTCACTGCATTCCAAGAATTTGAGATATTCGAGAAGTTTATTCAAGGTTTGCTCTAATCCACGATTTTTCCATAAATAGTGTCTTACTATGAATTCCACCATTTCCGAAGAATCATGATGATGGTATATCAGAGAAATAGCACTTAGATCGCAAATATCCGATTCTTCATGTGATGGCAGGGGACTTGTCGATTTAAATTCGTCCTCGAAATTACCCCCATTCTCCAACGATATCACCTCCTTTTGTTTAATTTTGGACAAATAATGATTCATGATTGTCTCTGAAGGGAAAATGCGGGCTAATTCAGCCAAAGCAGAATCGCTAAACGCTCTTTCATTCAACGAGTTAATAGCTTGAACTATTTCGAAAACTTCCGTCGAATGAAGCATCCGTGCACTTAAGGTTTGAAGAGCAGCTACAATTTTAGACTCGAATAGAGAAACATAAACTGAATTAGTCCGAGTTGGCTCCAAACACTGAATTACTTCGTAGAGAACAAGTGACCAGTTAAGTAGCAACTTTGGTGACTCGAAAAAATCAAAAGTCTCCATAATTCTGTTGAACAATGTATCAACTAACGAAGAAGAAGCACCTTCCACTGCACCAAGCCGAATGGGTTTGCATGACGGTTGAAAGTCAGTTTTTTGCAAATTGGTATGCCTCTGAAGCTGGCTATATTCGCGCATCAAATAGAAGTAGTCCGCAATTGCTCCTGAGCAAGATGAGCTCTTCATAAAATCCTTTTTTTCTGGACTACCCGATGCTAACCAGCAAATGAATTGGGGCATTCGTGAACACAAGGAAAGATTCATAAGGGAATCATCAGTACTTTTAAGAAACAAATCATTCCATTTTGCAGCCAACCATCGAAATATTGCCTCTCGCAAAAGGATCCTTTTATATGACTCTGTTTCTATCAATATAGCATCTAATGCATACCAGAAACGGAAACTCTCATCACGTATGAAATTTGGGCCGTTCACCTCAGAAAGATCAATAATACTATCCAACTGGCTGATAATCGACTTAGTGACACTCTTGTGGTAATCATTTTCTTTTTGAAAGGAAATCATGAGGTAAATCAAATTGCATGCTATATGACCAAAATCTTTACTCTTTACTAACGGTAAGCAAAGTTTAAGTAACAGATGACATATTTTGTCGGTTAGTTTAGAGTCAATTTCATTATTAGACTTGATATTGTACAACAAAGAAGCAGCAGCTAGTAAACTCCAGTAACTAAGTCTAGAGTTGTCGAAGGAGCTTAAAATGGTTTTGAAAACAATAGATTTACCTGTTTCACCTTGATTGAGGGAAAGAGAGGCATTGAAGAGGGTTGAGTCGTTATAATCGTAAACAAACTCCTCAGCTTGTACTATTAAAGATGTGGGTTTTGGTAAGTCGGAAGGAATCTCTGTCTCCAAGTAGAAGGTAAGAACTTTTAATGCGGTTTCCTGAACTCTTTCATCGTCCTTATTGTCTATCAAAGTATTAAGAAACTGAATGGTGTTATCGGAAGAATATAGAGCTTCTACTAGATAATCTAACTTTTGACGTTTCGCCTTCGAATTGTGTCTGGAATCAAAGTGGTCCTCCAAAACGCTTGAAGTCGATGTAAACGATGACTTTCTTAGTCGAAAATATGAAGTTAATAATTTGGCTAGCCCTTGATGAAGGAGCCAAGGATGCGACAGAAGATCTGAGTTTAGGGGCTTGAAGTAAATTGTCTTCAAAGTGAACCAAGTTTCCTCCTGTGGTGCATTCATCACCATCCCGATATCATGGTGGTTGAATTGATATTCAGGAGTAGGTGATTTGCTTAGCAAGTTTTGAATTAAAATGCCGATATTGTAAATGAAAGCGTCGTCAACTCTGCTATTTGTCAAATTCTGATATTTCATGTAGTTATGCACTGATTCAAGATTGAGGAAAATGAGTAATTGAACCTTCAAGGATTCATAATGGGTGCTTGCAAATTGAACTAAGAGTTTTACTGTGACTTTGATGATTTGGTGAAGGAAATGGGAATCGTGATTGGCTAGTACAATTAGACACTTATTTATGATTTCCATAACCACAATGATAACATTGTTCTCCTTCTTCTCTAGCAATCTTGCCGCATTTTCTATTGTACGCAATAGTTTGGAATGGGAGCTATTGGAAAACACATGTAAGCGACACACAGTTGGAGAAATGTCAATCAAGTATTTTAGTGCCGTTATACTTTTCGTTAAGAGTTGTTCATATAATGCCATATTTGCATTATCTTTCACCAACGATTCTAGAAGGTGGTTGGAAAGGTCAACGACAAAGTCATATATTTTCTCCCAATATGCCTCATAATTCTCACGTACAATACTCTGGGGTAAGAGAATATTAAGAATTGAAAGGAAGTCAAATGCAGTAGGTTCTAGGATGATAAATTTTGTGGTGGAAATATAGAAATTGTCCAATATAGAATTTATGAAGGTTATGCAATTTTTATATTTCAATTTGACGATGTTGGGATAGGTGAAACATCTTTCTACTAAACTCATTAACAAGTTCGATGCTATGGAAAGCCTTGACCCCACAGAATTAGAGATACTAGGTGCATTCGTCAATTTCTCTATTTCTATGAGTTTGAACAATGATACTGTGAGGATGCCAAACTGTTTTAAGTTTAATTTTAGCTTGGAGCTGGAAATAGTCTGTAGTAATGATAACGCGACGTTTCGGTCTTTGGTCTTGGAAGATTGCAATTGGGTAACAATCTTATTAATATCTAGTGATGACATCGTAGCATTTGCATCAAGGGTATGATATGATATAGAATTAGCTAAGTATGGGAGATAACGGCTGAAAGAAGCTCTAGGTAGTAGTCAGAATTGGCAACATTACATTTTTCGTTGGTGAGCGAAAAAAGTAAATGAGGCACATACAAAGGAATCGGCTGCAAATTACTAACCTCTCCCAAACCATGTCTAAAACACGTCCAACATGACATTCAGACTCTTCAAGGGAAGAAGCGAAGAGATTGAGGGAGATTGTGCTCTTACTGCAATTAGCTGTCGGTGACTCGTCCGAGTTCGTTACGAAGCAAGTTTCATATGAAACAAAGAAGGCATATTACTAGTAAAAGAGATACGTAAAGTGGTATCAGTGTTGGATAATATCCATGTTCCATGTTGGTATCTGTTTCAGCCTTAGTTAGGTAAAAAGTTCAGTAATCTTGATTTGATGTATTTGATCTCATTGCGCTGTACTAATTAGGAAGTTTTCGGCCATTTTTTGCCAAATCTTACAAAATTACTCGGAAATGGAAAAGATGCCCTTTATTATAAATAGCACCAAGAATAGCTCACTGACTGAACTAAAATCTGATTGAATACAAACCACCATGAGTAACAGAATCTTCTATATATCGGATCCACAAGAGCTTGAATATGTGGCTGACGAACGGCCCCCAAGGTGTAACTGCAGCTATTGCAACTTTTCAAGACAATGGCTATCTGCTGTCAACGCAAACATCTTTTTAGGTATCTTCTTGCCATTTCTATGGTTCTTCAATCTTTTTATTGTCTTCTACACCAAACGGTTTGTTAATGTGGTCAACAACCATTCCAGTCACCAAAGTGCTCGCAGTCAAATGAATGACAGAGCATGGTACACCGTTGGTGCCATTATTGTTTACACCATATTTGCATCCTTGATCTACTACGGAATCGCAACCCAGCCAAAGATCAACCCTAACTGGGACAATGCTGGGAGTACGTCGCCGCTATGATTGCAAAAAAAAAGAGACCCCGAGTCATGGATGCACGGATGTCTCTTCCGAAGTCAGGCACGAGTCAAAAAGCACGAGTCAAATTTTCAGTATATATAGGTGATGAATTAGGGTTCATTCGTGTAAAAAAAAAACCATCAAAAGAACCACCATGTTAGGAGCCAGAAGATTACTTTCTACGTCCCGAATCGCTGCAAATGCGTTGAAAAAAACCCCGTTGTTCGAAAGTCACGTCAAATATGGGGGAAAGTTAGTGCCATATGCTGGATTCGAAATGCCAGTGTTATACAAAGATCAGTCCCACATCGACTCCCACAACTGGGTTAGATCCAAGGTGGGGCTTTTTGATGTCAGTCATATGTTACAACATAAGTTTACCGGGAAGGATTCGGTAGCATTATTACAGAAAATTACTCCCATTGACTTATCATTGCTTCCCGTTAACAGTTCTAGTTTATCGGTGTTGTTGAACAAAGACGGAGGTATTATTGATGATTGTATCATCACCAAACATGGCGATTTTGACTACTACATGGTGACCAATGCTGGATGTAGGGACAAAGATTTAAAGTTCATTAAAGAGGAATTGGCCCAGTTCAATGATGTTAAGCACGATACCTTTGAAGGAACGCTTCTTGCTATTCAGGGGCCTAAAGCCAGTGAGTTATTACAAAAATTCACCAACGACGATTTATCTAAGCTTATTTTCGGCCAAACCAAGTTTTTGGATTTAGCTTCCATCAACAACGTTCACGTTTCCCGTACTGGGTACACAGGAGAGGATGGATTTGAATTGTCCATTACCTCGGAGGGTGCGACTGCCAGACAATTTTTCGAGTCGTTGATTGACGAATACCCTGATTTAGTAAAACCCATTGGATTAGCAGCCAGGGATTCATTAAGATTAGAAGCAGGAATGTGTCTTTACGGAAATGAATTAAGTGAAGAGATTACCCCAATACAAGCATCATTGGCATGGTTGATACCCAAAACCAGAAGAGAACCAGGGGCTACGTTCAATGGTAGTGACAAGATCTTGCACCAATTGCAGGATAAGAAGTCTGTGACCAGCAGGAGAATTGGGGTCAAGTCAAAGGGCCCATCTCCAAGAACAGGAAGCAAGATCTTCGACCAACTGGGTGAAAAAGAAATTGGGTACATAACCTCGGGGTCCCCTTCGCCTACTTTAGGGGGCAATGTGGCCCAGAGTTACATTGATAAGGGAGCCAAGATCGGTACCGACGTCAAAATTGAGATCAGAGGCAAGTTAAGAGATGGAACCATTAGTAAATTACCCTTTGTACCTAACAACTTTTACAGAGGATAAATAGTTAATATACCAAGCGACTAGTGATAAATCTTGTGGAAAAGATAAGGTTGTGACAGAGATACTGTATGGCAGGAGCGAATTCTATTGTGAGGAAACTCTATTGTGGAGGAGCATTGTATGGAGGACAGGAGAAGAAGGAAAGAATAAGACAAAAAGTAGGCAAAGATCTTATTATTGTACTGTCAAACACCAACTTACAACACCTTCATCCCCGTTAGCAACCTCTCCGAGAGATTAGTACATCGTCAACACCAGTCTATGGGGCTCAATTCCTCTTTTCTTCGGCTTCGGCTCGTTATCATCGGCTTTCTCTTTGACTCGTTTTCTCGTTTTCTCATTTTCTCATTTTTCCCTTCTTCACGCGTGCATTTGCAACTGGTGTTTGTAACCCGTCTCCACCTCCACGCTTTTTTGCAATAGAAAACGCCATTCTTTTTTTCCCTCTGAAGGGACAACCCTTTAAATTAAGTGAACTGCCCACTTTTAATAACAAAAAGAAAAAGCTCATATCCGCTGGTAGCTATTCATTCGTTTCTAATATGTCTTCCCCTAGGAGAATCTTGTCACCACTCAAGTCAAACAACCGCAGTTCACCTGTGAAAACCAACAGCAACTCCCCTACCCGCTCCAATTCTAATTCTCCGTTTGTATCAAACTCTTCTCCCTTTAATGTCAAATTATCCTCTGTATCATTGAAAAATGGTGCTACTGCTCCAGCACGAAGGCCCAAGTTGGCATTCACCATATTTGAAGATAAAACTTCTAACTCCTCCTTCTCTGCCCCACCTTTGCAGCCCCAAACATCAAACAGATTAGACCATAACGACCAAGAAAACATCTTACAGCCCAAACCCATCAACTTAAAACAAAACTCCCATAAAAGAGTCCCGCTCCAAAACTTGAGCATAAACGAATACCCGGGTTTCATTCAAATGGCCGATGGTCAAAGATTATCTGCACCAATACAATTATCTGAGGTATACATGTCTAAAACCTACAAACCAACATCTACCAACTACTCTAAGATCAACTCCTTACCTAACTTCGTCACCCCGCCTCGGAAAAATCTAATGCAGAACGACAAATACCTCTATAAATCCAGCAATGACTTGATGAATTTGACTGGTGAAGATGAAATGGAAAACAGACTTCTTGCAAAGCAAAAACGTCTTCGAAAGAGATCTATGTCGGTGGGGAAGAACGATCGCAAGTTGCATTTGATTACGAAAAATAAATTCCAGATATTGTCCACTTAATATAATAGACGAGTACGATGCTAGCGTAGAAAAACGACTGATTGTCTACCAAACGACGATGCATCAAGGCAGAGAGCAAAAAGCGAACAGCTGAGCAAGTGACAAGGTATCCTTGCCAGAGGGTAGACAGTCAGACAGTTGTACCCATAATGCACTTCACAGAAGGTCACTACAAGAACATATTTAGAACCACGTAAGCAAATTAAAAATAACCAAAACAGCCACTAGACCTTAGATCCCCATTTGGAGATCTTTCGAAGTAAAACTCCATGTAAAGGGCCCGTTGTAGGACTTGCACTACATTTATGGTGATTGGGCTTATTCTTTCTTTTCTGGTGATTTTTTTGTACCACTAAGCGTTGAAAAAATCAATGAAAAAATCATTGACACCTCAACCCAATAGTCAGAGAACATCATGTCAAACTCGATCCTCCAAGCGTTCAAATCGTTGCAGGTGTCCAAAAGTGGGGACTCTGCGAATGACCATGAACAGATCTATGAAGTTTCATACCAATATTTGAGCAAAATAAAAAATTTTGATGATTTAAAATCCTTCAATAACTGTATTATCGCTTTGATAAATTTGGATAGATACAACAAAGCTTATGAAATCTTCAAAAAGGTTCCTGTGCAAATTAGCAGCCAATTTCCATTGGAGAAAGCCTATGTTTATTACAAGTTAGGATTGAATGACAACTTGGTAAAATTATACCAGGAAATCAATGAATCCAAGATTAATCATATTGAATTAAGAGCAATCACCCATATTTTAGCCCAAAGTTACTATCAATCAGGTCAAATTAGTAAATCTTTGGATCTTTATCATGGATTGATCAAATCAAACTCTAATATTGATAGCGAATCTGATTTATCCTGTAATGAACTAGCAATCATCTCCCAATTACCTCCTAGTGCTGATGGCAAGCCAATCAGTACTGTAGAGGATTTAAACAGTTATGATTACTTGTTCAATAAATCATTGATTGAAATTAAACATGGAAATTACGAAAAATCTCTCTCGATCTTGAATCAAGCCATTGAAAAATGTGAATCGATAAATATGGGTGTTTCTTCCGATGATTTGGCGTTAGAATTGGCTCCTTTGAAATTGACTGTTGCCTATATTCATCAAACCTTGGGACAACCAAGTAAAAGCTTGGAGATTTTGCAAGATAATCAACTTTCCGGCATTACTGATTTGATGATTCAATTGATCATTAAGAATAATTTGGTTTCAATAGAGAATGAAATTAAAATCAATGACGTTAATTTGGTACATCGTGACTTGAATTATCAGTATAATATACAACACTTGAAACAAAAACTCACCAAAGCCCAATATTATATTTTGATTAAGAACAATTTATTATTATCTTTCCAATCAGGAACCTTATCGAAATCATCCAGTTATTTGAGTAACAAATTTTTGGAAAGTTACTTCAATCACTTCCCTAATGATTATACTCCAATAATTTATAAAATCTTACTCAAATTAAGCATTCATATTGATGATTTGTTTGATAAATCTTCCTATAAAGCAGTGAGTAGAAAGATTTTCAAATTCATCACTGATTCACTTGAAGAAAAACAATTAACGGCAGCAGTGTTATTGTTAATTGCTGTCAACGTCAAAATGTCAACCTATACCCAGACATTAGCCTTATTGTATAAATTGTTAAATTCCAATAGCAAGATACAATCGATCCCAAGCATAATGGGAGTTTTGATTCAAGTTTATGATGAATTAAATTTGACTTCGAAATCAGATGAATTATATGAAGAATTATTAAATGGATTGAGTGAACAATCATTAAAAGAAGAAGTTGCTTATAACTTTGCTAGATCATTTGCGTTTAAAGCTAAATTTCACTTCGATAATCACAATAACCCTGCAAATAAATTTTATGCTTCAAAACTCACCAAAGCTGATGAAATCTTACAAAAGTTACGCGAAATCAATCCGCATGATGAGTTAGTGAATGGTCTCTTAAGCTACGACTCCACCAATCTCAAACCAGTAGAGGAATTAGAATCTCGGGAAGATATTAACCAACTATTAGCCACCGATATTAACACGTTGATTCCACCACCACCACCACAACCAGTAAAAGTCAAACCGGCCAAAGTAGTGAAAAAATCGCAAAAGCCTAAATTTGGAAAGACCAAATTCTACAAACCAGATTCTGAATTCAAGCCAGAAGAAGATTTGGATAAAGAAAGATGGTTACCTTTGAAGTTGAGATCATACTACAAGCCTTCTAAGAAGGACAAAAAGAGAGGTGGTCATCAAGGAGTGGTGGAAACTACCCCACAACCATCAACACCAGAACCTCCGAAAGCTGCAGCCGCTGCCAAAAAGAAGAAGAAGAAGGGTAAAAAGTGATAAAGACACCGGAAGAAGAAGGATCAAAAAGTGATCGGACTCCGGAGCTAAGGAGTAAGTAGTCATGTATTATCTCTAATCAACAATCTGTAATATTACACAAGGCATCTACCCACGTTATTACTTCTATTATCTTCGGTATATGTCAAAACGTTCGGAGAAGCGATTACCAGGTCCCACAATTAGCGGTTTGGCCCCGATGATCCGCTACCTAATCTGGCATGTTAACGCGGCGGTTGTCGCATTCCTTTGCATATACTTGCCGTATTTGGGAGGTCGCGCTAAGGGTCATCTACCAAATTCCCTTTTCGGTCACTATCTCGGAAAAAGCCCGACAATAAGATCATCTTCCAGGCTCATTTCGTTGGGGAAATATATATATTGGTGACATCCCTTATGCTAAGACTTGAATTTAGTTAACATCGGTCTTTATTTATTTATTTATTTATTCATATAATCGTCGGATATACTTTTATATTACTATTTTGAAAGAGCATGCTCATTAAACTAAGCTACCAATATAAATACGTTATCAGCTTTTAATTGCCAAAATTTCCCAAAATGTCCAGTTCTTCTTCCTCTCATGTCTCAGTTTCTTCATCAAGTGATGATGCTTCTAAGTTAGATATCGCAAGTATGTCCGACAAATACCCTAATATCAAGATCCTTGATTATAGTGATGTTGATAAAGCGGCTTTGACGTTAGCTGATGCTTTCAGTAATGATGCATTAGCTAAATTACTTGTTTCTGATTTGGAGTCTCATCAATTGAAAAGAGACTTTGAAATTGCTCTTTACAAAGCTTACCTCAACCAGCATATTTCCAAGGGAATCTGTCTTGGTATTAACGAATTAGATGATGAATTCGAAACCGTGGCTATCTGGTCATGCCCAGACTCCCACGAAAGAGGACTTGATTCCTTTCCTACCTTGATGGAATCAGGTTATGGTGCGCTTTGGAATATGGGTTGTGAAAAAACCCGAAACAAGGTATTTTATGGTATGTTACCATTATTGCATGATTCTTGTGAACGAATCTTATCTTCCGATTCAAGATTCAAAAATAAAGATTTATTCACCTTGGTTTATGTTGGTTCTACAGCTAGTGCTCAGGGCAAGGGTAATACAAGAAAAATGTTCCAATTTATGTTCGATAATTTTGTTGATCTTGAAGGAACAAATAACATTTGTTATTTGGAAAGTTCGGCAGTTACAAATATCCCAATCTATGAAAGATTTGGATTCAAATATTATGAAGACATTCTTTTGGGTGAAAAATGTGACGATGCCGTCGAAGGTGAAGATTACGCTGCTATGAATGTTATGATTAGGGGTGTTTTCGGTCACGATTGGACCAAAGACGAAAATACTATTTCGTCGAAATTATAATATAATGCATACTCTGTATAAGTCAGAAATAAACTGTTATGGTGATCATTGGACATGATTATGTAACTTTGTAGTATTCTTGTATAATATATGGTTATAGTACTATTTCTGTATGGTCTATGGTAGTACTATTCGGTTATGATTTCTTTTGCAGAACTATTGCTGTATGATTTCTTATTATTTTTTTGTAGTACTTTTTCTGCATGATTCCTTATGACACTTTTTTACTACTAATTCTATTTTACAAAAACACCTTTACAGTTTATGTGATTCCTTATACAGTCTATTTACATGCCTATTCATCCAACGATAAAACACTTCTTTGAGATGGTAATGTCTTATCAGCAAACTCCTTCTTTGCTTGTTCAATCAACTTCAACTCCTGGGCTTTGGTGATTGGTCTCACCACTTGATCTGGAGGAACAAAGGTAAACTTACCAAACCCAAACTCACGATCAGTCATCTTATTTAAAACATATAATTGGGATCTAACATAACCCACCAATGCCTCCACATGTCTCATGTCTACGTTTGGATTAGCGTTGAACACATTTCTCCATAAAGCTCCTGCCAAAGTTATATCATCAGTCATTAATCCTTCATCGTAAGATAAAACTGAACCCAACAACTGGGTATGATACTCTTTTAAGTATCCTTCAATAACTCTGTTGGAGTGGATTCTGAATTCTTCTGCCATTCTTAATTCCATATCTCTGAAAATTCTATCAACCAACTTTTGTTGGTAATTTCTTCCGTATTTGAATGGCATGGCTCTCATTCTTACTGACAAAATCCAATAATGTAGAATGGTAATTTGATACCATTGTGAAAATGACTGGGGTAATCCTAAAGTTTCATAATAAAATTTGGCGGTCTCCGATAATGGCTCGTTGGGATAAAACATACCTTGCTTTTTACATTCGCCAAAGTAGTGTGATCCAGCCACGGGTCCAGCTCTTGATTTATCCATATCAACTCCAAATAACTTGATAATGATTTGTCCCATACTTTGTTTCCATCCGGGCATCTGGAAACTTGGATCATTTTCGATTTTATGTTCTGATAAAAATGGTGACTTCGTGTGAGGTTTACGAGGACTTATTTTTAAATCTTGCTCTATCTTTGGTAATGTTGATTCTTCAGCCAACTTGTTTGGTGGTACAATGTCTTCTTCATCCTGATTCGAGAGGATTTTGCTTTGGGCCTTCACAGGAAGGTTTAATCTGGCGACATTGGAAAAATGTCTACCGAAGACAAGTCTCATACCAATATTTCTAGTAAGCATTTTGGTCGCTGAAGAAAAGTAGGGAAGTTTACGATGAGGTCGATGCTTATTTAATCTTTGTTCTGTATGGTTAATGAGAAATTTTCTCTGGTGTACGGATGTTTTCTACAAACAGCTATTTTGCAGACCTGCAACCAGAGCAGAGAAGCTCCAAAATAGAAAGAAACACAGGAAAACGAGCTGGGAAGGCATGTAGCTCGCATTGGTAATACTTCGTAAGGGTTTTGCAATGACTTGATCTTTTCAAAAATAGTATATCATCTGAACAGTAATCTGATTAAGATTATAAGAATATCAATAACACAGCTCTAGGCTGTAAATGTCACAGCTCGTTCTACATTCGAAATTCAAAATACGTCGATCTCCATTACGTTTATGTAAAGTACAGCATGGTTCTTCATTCCAACAATACCTCAGATTATATGGGCTTATGGAAGCCTCAAATCTTAATCCCTTCTATTAATTCGGCAATTTTCTTTTCTTCAACTTCCTTATTCTGGGCACCTTCTTTACCGTAGGTGGTGAATGTATTATAGCCCCAGTTATCAAAGTTGTAAAAAAGAGCTCTATTGTATGGAGTTAACTGCTTACCATCGTGCAATCTTCGTACGAGATCAGGGTTAGAAGTATAGTATCTAGAGAACCCAATGAGAGTACGACCATCTTCAACATCTTCAACAATGGTCTTGAATTCAGGGGCATCATAAGTATAGTTACCAGCTTTGAGAATAATTCCTTTCCAAATATTCTTGATGAAGCTATTATCACCAAATTGTTCATCCTCGTCAACACTAACGTTACCTTGAACCCTGGGCTCAACAATAGAAAGGTAGGCCAATCTGTTACCTTGCTTTGCTCTCTTTTCCAATTCATTTACGAAGTAACTGAATGTGGTGAAGGGATGGACTTCATCTTCTTCCGCCTTCATACCTTGGAACTTTGCCCATGGAGAGATTCTCACGGCCAACTTATCGGCACCAATAGTAGCAATCAAATGATCAATGATTTCCAAAGAGAATCTGGCCCTGTTTTCAATAGAGCCACCGTATTTATCGGTTCTCTTGTTGGTGGCTGGCTGCAAGAAGGTGTCAAGTAAGTAACCATGGGCATTATGAATTTCCACCACGTCAAATCCCGCTTTAATTGCGTTTTTGGCTGCACGATCATAATCTTCGAAAATGAATGCTTTGATTTCTTCTTCAGTCAATTCGTGAAGTTCGGTGCCGGCAGCTTCAGCTTCAGTCTTTGCTTCTTCACTATGGAAGATAGACGATGCAGCAACCAATGGTAAACCGTTCTTTTTAGCGACTTTAGGATCAGCTACGCGGCCAAGTCCCCAAAGCTGGACAGAAATAAATGACTTGTTGGCGTGTACTTTGTCAGTGATAACTTTCCACGATTTCGTTTGAGCGTCAGTATAAATGCCAGGAACATTGGAGTAGAGACCGACTTTTGGAGAAACTAAAGTTCCTTCAGTAATCAATAAAGAGCCAGGAAACTTCGATCTGTCATCGTAGTACTGAAGTTCAAGGTCACTGGGAATGTTATTTGGTAAAGCTCTATTTCTGGTTGTAGGTGCGAAGACAATCTTGTTGGAGAGCTCAATTGAACCCACTTTAATTTTGTCAAACACTTTAGTATCTTTTAATGCTCTTCCTGCAACCATGGTAATTATGTAGATAATAGTAAATCAACTATTCACCTTGGAAGAAGATTGTGATGTCTATTTAAACTTCTGCCATGATTATTAATCATTGCTGCTTACTAAACAAATATGAAGATATCATGTCGCAAAAACCGCTTTCCTGCGCGAATTGCGAAATCATTTATGATCTGTGTGTGGCTGAAACAGTCCGAGTAAGGAAACCTGATGTCTATTTCGCCGGGGTGGTTGCTGAAAGTACGATGGTCTTGGGATTAACTTAGCTGTAACTGACTTTAGGAGTGTACGAGTCAAACAGGAGTCTTTCTGTAGACTCCGAGCCTGTTCATTGCTGCAAAATGTAGTGCGCTTCTTGCATTGTTCAATAAAGAGTACTTCTCATGGGTCAGTTTGCGTGGACCTCAATTTAGCCGTAAGAGACTAGATAACTACTCCCCTACCAAGTTAGGTACCCTTCTCTTCTTTCGATTTAAGTAATATATTTAGAGTTATGGCTGTAGACTAGCTTGTGTCATAGGAAGTACGCTTAGCTGTCTTTTGACAAGACCAGAGTATTACGGAACGGAGCTCATCTTAGGAATGAGAAGAATAATCCCGAGTCATCTACAGCAAATAGGAGGAAGTACTCACGTCTCATTGGTAGTGGCAGCTAAAACTCTGTTCAACAAATACATAACAGATACCAATGACCTCCAGCTGTTTCAATGCACGAATAGGTGATTGACGGAATACCCATGCAAGAGAAGGATGTTTTGTAGACATCATCAGAACAGACATAGGAAGAATGAGACGAAATCGACTTCTCAATAGCTGCAAAATAGCCCAGAGTACCTTTCACTTCGGATACAAAGCTTATAACCCGTGACATACATGGCTGTCTTGTCATCAGGAGACTCATTGTGGCTTAACTCCGGATTGTCCCAGGTGGTACAGATGTCGCACAAACTTAGTTTGAAATGTCTGTTGATGTCTCCCACTAAACTTTAGGGTTTTGGGGAAGCACGATCTATCTATTGTTGGCCCCAAGACTTGAATGATTATGTTAGAGTTCTAGTACCAGGTTGTTGTCTTGGACGCCATGTGCCGGCCAGGACTCCTCAGCCTTGGTGATCTTGAGGGGATTGCGGACTCCTACGTTCCATTCCGAGGATTTCCGTGCAGTCTTAGCGCATATGCATCGGGAGCCATGCGCTTAACCACTTTTCCCTCGTCATATAATATGCGCTTAGGGAGAAAGTGGTCTTTATTTTTCGAGTGATCATCTGATTGCATTGCAAAAATATATCCTGATGGGTAATGGGCAATTATATAAAGCATGAA
The DNA here is from genome assembly GCA_030555995.1 of Isabelozyma heimii. NCBI lineage: Eukaryota > Fungi > Ascomycota > Pichiomycetes > Serinales > Metschnikowiaceae > Isabelozyma > Isabelozyma heimii. The sequence goes on from JANIVW010000048.1 coordinate 90,898, forward strand.
TTGTGCTCTTAATTCTGGGTGATTGTTTATTCTATCATTATTCACTTATCAATTGAATACATAACAAACCCATTACTTTAATCAATGTCCGAAATTACCTTAGGTAGATATCTTTTCGAAAGATTGAACCAGTTAAAGGTTCAAACTATTTTCGGGGTCCCAGGTGACTTCAACTTATCTTTATTAGATAAGGTTTACGAGGTCGAAGGTATGAGATGGGCTGGTAATGCCAATGAATTGAATGCTGCTTATGCTGTTGATGGTTACTCCAGAATCAAAGGTTTGGGTTGTGTGGTCACCACCTTTGGTGTTGGTGAATTGTCTGCTGTCAATGGTATTGCTGGTGCTTACGCTGAGCACGTTGGGTTATTGCACGTTGTGGGTGTTCCATCCATCAGTTCGCAAGCCAAACAATTATTATTGCACCATACTTTAGGTAACGGTGATTTCACTGTTTTCCACAGAATGTCCAACAACATTTCTCAAACCACCGCATTTATCTCCGATATCAACTCGGCTCCTGCCGAAATCGACAGATGTATCAGAGAAGCTTACATCTACCAAAGACCAGTTTACGTTGGTTTGCCTGCCAACTTGGTTGACTTGAAGGTCCCTGAATCCTTGTTATCGGATCCAATTGACTTATCATTGAAAAAGAACGATCCTGATGCTCAACAAGAAGTGATTGAAAATGTCATCAACTTAATCAAGAGCGCAGAAAATCCAGTCATCTTAGTCGATGCTTGTGCTTCCAGACATGACTGTAAACCAGAAGTTGAACAATTGGTCAATGCCACCAACTTCCCAGTTTTTACCACTCCAATGGGTAAATCTGGTATCAATGAATCACACAAGAGATTCGGAGGTGTTTACGTGGGATCCTTATCTCAACCTGAAGTTAAAGAATCTGTCGAATCTGCCGACTTGATCTTATCAGTTGGTGCTTTATTATCCGATTTCAACACTGGTTCCTTCTCATACTCCTACAAAACCAAAAATATCGTCGAATTCCATTCCGATTACACCAAAATCAGACAAGCCAATTTCCCAGGTGTGCAAATGAAAGAAGCTTTACAAAGCTTACTCTCTGCTTTGAGTCAAACCAAATTGGACTACAATCCAGTTCCTGTTCCAAGCGTCAAATTATTGAACACCCCAGCTCCAAAAGATACCCCATTAACTCAAGAATGGTTATGGACCAAAGTTTCTTCTTGGTTCAGAGAAGGTGACATCATCATCACCGAAACCGGTACTTCTGCCTTCGGTATTGTACAATCCAGATTCCCAAATAACACCATTGGTATCTCGCAAGTGTTGTGGGGATCCATTGGTTTCACTGTTGGTGCCACATTAGGTGCTGTCATGGCTGCTCAAGAAATTGATCCAAAGAAGAGAGTTATCTTATTTGTTGGGGATGGTTCTTTACAATTAACCGTACAAGAAATCTCCACCATGTGTAAATGGGAAACCACACCATATCTTTTCATTTTGAATAATGATGGTTACACCATTGAAAGATTGATTCACGGTGAAAATGCCACTTATAATGATATCCAACCATGGAATAACTTGAAATTATTGGAATTATTCAATGCTAAGAACCCAGAAAACATCAGAGTATCTACTACCGGAGAATTAGACAAATTATTCAACGATGCCGACTTCAACGAAAACACAAGAATCAGAGCTATTGAAGTCATGTTACCAAGAATGGATGCTCCAATCAACTTGATCAAACAAGCCCAATTGTCTGAAAAGACTAATGCCGAAAACTAAGTAAATCCCTTATATATGCCCTTAATAGAACGTAATAATTGAGAAACCATAGTGATTATGACAGCTGCAATAGATAAAAGCCATTCCCGTGAAGTAAATCTGCTTCTGTCGGCTCTATGACTTAGTCCGTACCTTTATCCGCTATGCCCTTCGTTCCGGCCTAGTTGTTAGCGATTATAGCGCAGATTGACAAATTTTGCGCCATTTCAGTAAATCGCCTAACAAGATCAACACCAGTTAACCGGTAATGGCGCCTGACCAACAAAGCTGCCGCCATTGTAGCAGTAATAGCGCATTTGTATCGCCTTGATTCGGTTGTCTTGTGGAAAAGAGATGGAAAAGATAAATCGTAATTGCACGCGCTTAACTTTCTACACACTTTTTCATCACTACCCGTACACTCTTTCTTCCCATAAACCCAACACCTCCCATTGTGGCCACACTACTTATCTCCCTGATGTTACGAACAGCATTCAGAGGTTTGGTGAGATTCCCCTTGTCCACACCAATTGCGCCCATACCCAGAGCACCCACAACCACTATAATCCAATCATTGGCCTGGAAACCATCCACCATCAAATGGCAAGTTACCAGCATTAAGCTGCCCAGTTATGGACTCAGACGTCAATTCCATTCGACGTGCCGTCGGCTTAACAATGAAACTAAGTCCAAAAAGGACTCGTCGACGTATCTATTCGGCAGGCAAATATCGACGTCCCAGGTGAAAATGATCAAGTCCTTATTAGTCACGATATGGCCCAAAAACAAGCCCAGTTTCAAACTCCGGGTAGTGGTAGCATTGCTGTTGTTAGTCGGATCGAAATTGTTAAATATCCAGGTGCCATTCTTTTTCAAGTCCATCATCGACGAAATGAACATTGACTGGACCGGCGAAGTTGGAGTCATAACCACCGTTATTGCATCGTTGATTCTTGCCTATGGAGGGGCACGGTTCGGAGCAGTTCTTTTTGGAGAATTACGTAATGCCGTATTTGCATCCGTTAGTCAATCGGCCATCAAGAGAGTGGCTCATAATACGTTTCTTCACTTATTGAATATGGACCTTCAATTCCACTTATCACGCCAAACTGGAGGGTTAACCCGGGCCATTGATCGTGGTACCAAGGGTATCAGTTATGTGTTAAGTGCCATGGTGTTCCATATCATTCCTATTACCTTTGAAATATCGGTGGTGTGTGGAATCTTAACCTACAACTACGGACTTTCTTTTGCAGCCGTGACGTTGGCCACGATGTTGGCGTACTCCGTATTTACCATCCGAACCACCGCCTGGAGAACCGGGTTCAGAAGACAAGCGAACAATGCCGACAACCAGGCTGCAAGTGTAGCCCTTGATTCGTTGATCAACTATGAATCGGTGAAATACTTCAATAACGAAATGTACCAAACCTCCAAATACGACAACGCCTTGACAAAATATCAGAATGCATCAATCAAGGTCGCTACCTCATTAGCGTTTTTGAATGCCGGCCAGAATTTCATCTTCACCAGTGCCTTGACGGCCATGATGTACATGGGATGTCAGGGGGTTGCCAGTGGAGGTTTAAGCGTTGGAGATTTGGTGTTGATAAACCAATTGGTATTCCAATTGTCGGTGCCATTGAATTTCTTGGGGTCCGTTTATCGAGAATTGAAACAATCCTTATTGGATATGGAGAACTTATTTCAATTGCAAAACTACGAGGTGAAAATCACTGACCACCCTAATGCCAAACCATTGGCATTGAATCCCATCAACCCAGGGGAGATCAGATTCGAAAATGTCACCTTTGGCTACCACCCCGATAGACCGATTTTGAACAATGTCAGTTTCACCATTCCTTCGGGAGAAAAAGTGGCCATTGTAGGGCCCTCAGGTAGTGGTAAATCTACAATCTTACGATTGGTTTTCCGTTTCTACGATGTCACCAGTGGACGAATTTTGATTGACGGGCAGGATATTTCTCGAGTGACCATTGAATCATTACGGAAGAACATTGGGATTGTTCCTCAAGAAACCCCTTTGTTCAACGAGTCGATTCTTGAAAATGTGAGATACGGAAGATTGGCAGCCAGCAATGAAGAAATCGATACCATGATCAAACGGGTGAAATTGGATCAACTCATCAAAGACTTACCGGATGGAATCAACACGATTGTAGGAGAACGAGGCATGATGATTTCGGGAGGTGAAAAACAGAGATTGGCTATTGCTCGATTATTGTTAAAGAAAGCTCCCATCACCTTTTTCGACGAAGCCACCTCGGCATTGGACACCCATACAGAACAGTCATTGTTACGGACGATTCGTAGTGTGTTCAAACAAGAGCATAATACCAATGTGTCGATTGCCCACCGGTTGAGAACAATCGCCGACAGTGATAAGATCATCGTATTAAACAAGGGACAAGTACAAGAAGAAGGCAGCCATAACCATTTACTTCAAGACCCCAAGTCGTTGTACTCGCAGTTATGGAACATTCAAGAGAATCTTGATATCGAGCAAGAACTCAAAGCACAAGAAGAGGAGGTGGACGAAGAGGTGGAAGTAACAGATACTGCAAAGGGCAATTAGACATACTGTGTGCAAAAGCCAATTATACATCCAGTCTACAATCACCAATTAGACAAACCGTCTGCTATCACCTAATTGGTAGCCACACTTCTTCATCCCAATATAAAAGCGACAACAAACCGCCTCAACCACACAAATACACTCACTTTCCACAACCCACTAACAATGTGCAAGCCGGTGCCTTGCCCCAGTTGTAGCAACATAACGTGGACCGGGTGTGGGCTTCATATTCCGTTTGCATTGAGTGCTACGAGCAAGGACGACTGGTGTATCTGTATCTCCAAATCAGGAGCGATTAGTAAGTACCCTCCCAAACTAGGAGACGGAGTCAAGCCTCCGAAATTGGGAGAGGTTCTTATCCACTACTGAAATGTCGAGACACAGTTCCCACTCTTGGCAGGCTAATAGATAAACGGTATATATATGCACAGAATAAAGTCAAGTAGCTGGATATAGAAGGGAATATCCTCAATATGGTGCCGATCCCCTAATTTAACCCTTATCTACCCATTATGTAACCCGGCCTAGACCCCCGGTACGTACGTTTCATTTCCTCCTAGATTCAATACATTATTTTTCATATGATGTACATATGCACTGTAGGGCTAAAAAATAAAAATTTTTATGGTTTGGGACATTTCGTCCGCTTTGGGAGCAGTTATCAACAAAAATGAAAAAATTGAGATCTGGGTCCCCGAGACTAAAAGTCTAACACCTGAAATGGCCATATGTACCCAAGGAGGTTGCAACATACCAACCACTGTGATTAAAGGGTGATCAGCTTTGTATTGTCACCACCGCATCCCTTACTTCAACCGTTGTGGCTGAGAAAAATGCATGCATCAATAGGGGAATCTTGCCCCTTCTCGGGGAGTAAATCTCCTAAAGTCGATCACCGGCCACATACGAATTATTATTATTAGATAAAACCCCAGCTCCAATTAAACTTTCGTCGAAATTGACATATGCGTATATGTGTGTATATATATTAGTTTTGCTTTTCCCCAAATCTTCTTCTGTTGTTTCTTCTGGTTGCTGTTAGCGAGAAATGAACATTGAATTTCGTCCCTCTTTTAGCCCTGTCGAAGCAAAGAATAAGTTGAAGTCCAAGCTCAAAAGGAATAGACAATATAGTCAGAGCGCATCCTCAAGCCCGTCGTTATCGTTGAAGGATGAAAACCAGTCTCTCTTCACCACAGATGTCCCTAGTGATATCGGCAGAGACTTAACCAAGGAATTGTCTACCTACCATGAACAACAAACCGAGTACTCCAATCTAAGGGCCCGGTCCTACTCAATGCCCGACTTCAGGCTACAGTCGAAGAGCCGCAACCAACCCCATCAGGTTTCACACTACGATCAGGAGCTTCTACCTCCACTACCTTCAGACGACCATAAATCCCTAGAGTACAGCTCCACCACCAAAATCACCGAGGATGATGATCAAAACGTCTATCTTAGCCGGTCTAAGAATACCCCTAATTTTGATTTTCTATCAGAGGATATCATCGTCGATCGTATGGCCGATAAGATTCTAAATGTGGTCTCCGTTAATGAAAACAGCTCCAAACACTTTGATTGGGACATATGATGCCACTCTGGTACATGGACTCAATAGTTTTTTTTTTTTTTTTTTTTTTGACTTTTTTCACCTTTTTTCACTTTTTTTCACTTTTTTTTTTCACTTTCAGTTTTTTTTATTGTATTAGCATGCAGGCCAACCTTATTCAAATTTAAGTTGGCATTTTTTTTTTCAGTTCTTCTATTGTTTAGTCTAGTGTTGTTACGTAACTTAAGGTTTTCTATTGCGTTATCCCTATGCCTGTAGAGACAAGGTCCAAGAACAAAGAAGTGAAACACTTGGAAGGGGCCTTCTATATTGTTCATAAGGTATGCCTAGATCTGGCATCGTTATAGGGCTCCTGCAGTTTCTAGAACATGTTAGGAATTGTTGGCTGCCAATTGAGCTCGGGGTATATTTGTTACTGACCTCATGCTGTTGCAATTGGTGTTCTATTTATATATGTATGTACAGGTACGTGACACGGATGTGAAATGATGTTAGAGGGAGGTGATAGCGTCTAATTGAGATCAATATACTTAAGATAGGCAGCTATCTCATTGTTCTCTTCATTTTCCTGCTCAATTTCATCCACCAACGTCTTCAAATTATGTTGGGGCAAGGATTTCAATTTGTCATCAACGAATTGTGCCACTAATTCAGACTCTCCTTGCATGAGTTCCCCTAATACCAATTTGGAGATATTCTGCATGGTATTGGCTATTTGCTTTGACCAATCACTTCCCTTTCTCAAGCTTCTCAAGGTGAAGGTGTCGTAGTTCAATTTATACCAATCCCACAACACAAACTTCAATTGAGGCTTACTCTTGAACTTGAACCCAATTAACCCAAGCTCGATCAATTTGGAATCGATATTGTCCTTGATGAAGTTTAGTGATTTATTAATCAATTCAACATTATCCACAAATGTTAACGATGAAATAGCCAAGGTTTGTAGTTCGTAACTGGTCAAATTCGTCACAGATAAATTCGAGATATTGGAGTTCTTCACCCACGCCAATACAACCTTGTACTGTTTTATGTTGGCTTGGTACATGGTCAAGTTCAAGATTGATGGAAAGATTTCCTTGGGAACAAAGTACTGGTTCTTGCGGGTATTGTTATTGAAGAATTTGAATAATTTCATGGCAATTTTACCAAAGTCACTGTTTCGGTAGCCAATTTGAAGGATCAAGTTCTTGACTTCATATTCGGTGGATGAATATGTGACTGCTTCTGTAATTGGCAAGATCAAACTATTTTCAAAGTTTTCAAGTTTGTTGAATACGCTATTCACAAAGTTATTGAGCCATCTCTCAAATTTGGCATAGTCCTTGGTGTAATGCATAAAGATGTGATTGATGGTTTCTAAGTAGTTCAACCCAACAAGTAATACCTTATAATCAACAGTCCAATGCTGGTTAGTGAAAGCATCGAAAATTGTCACAAGGAAATCCAAGTCTTGGACAGAACTATAATACTTTTGGCCCAAATTCTTGCCGAAATCATTCAACATTGAAATCAACTGCAAGCTCGACACTTGATTTTTGATGATTTTTTCCCGAATGTGATCCTTTAAGGATATATCGTAGATCACTCGTGAGTAGTTTAGTTTGTTGTAGTTTATTCCTACCAAGTTCTCAATCGGAATATCTAACTCACATTTTCTATCTGACAATAAGATGCTCAATACTTTGGGAGTGTTCTTGTCATCGATTACTTTCACAAATAAAGGAATATGGTAAGGAGTATCTTCCAAGTTCAAAACTTCACAAGAGGATCCATGAATGAATCGATGTTGTTCAATCACCAACTTTTTACCATTATGAGATGCCTTGATAATAGGGAAGTTGGAATAGTTGATCCATGAATGAACAAAACTAGGCAAATCGATACTCACGCCGTCATTTAGGTAGTTCCAGATATCGAACGGCTTGATAGACTTGTACTTGAACTCATTTAAGAATTGGCCCAATTTATTGAAGAATTGGGAGTAGTCTGCTGTGTTGTCCGAAGTTGGTTTGTCATATTGGAAGATGCTGGCAATCATTCTCAATATTATAATACCCCTTTCGTAGCAGAACCTATCAAACAAAGAAGAAGTCGAAGAGGAGGTATTAATCTCACAGCTATTCATATAACTTTGTATAGATAAGTCAGTTTCATTATTCATGAAACCTTCAACAAATTGATTGAACTCCAATTCGTAGTCTGAACCATACGAAATATGTATGAAGTAGTCACCTAAGAAGGTTGCGAAAGATTCGTTCAACCATAATTGGTTCCAATTGTCAAAGGTTACCAAGTTGCCCACCCATTGGTGTACCAACTGATGACTTATCAATTTCAACAAGTTCTTCTTAGTCAGCTCGGAAGCATCGTCGTCGATAAGTAAGTGAGATTGAATTATAGTCACCAACCCCCAGTTTTCCATGGCCATGTCAGATAGAAACGGCACCGAAACAAAGTCCATCTTGGACAATGGGAATGGGCTATTGAACAATTTTGTCATGTTAGGCAAAAGCTTTGCTACCGCATTCAAGGCAAATTCACCGTATGCTGAATCACCTTTGGTAGTAACGACCCTAAGGGCTGTTTTGTCACTGATGGTTTCGATAACGTCAAAATCACCTATGACGAAACCAAATACGGACGAAGCAATAGGTGGTGTGGGCTTAAACTTGTATACTGAGTTTGACGAGAAATCTACCGGGGTGACAGTGTCGATTGCTTCATTGGAAAATACTTTGAAGCTGGAATTGGTGGTGATGGTTAAGGTGATGGGAACTTTGCAACTCAATTCATCTACCAAGGGAAAGATCAATCTTGCGCCCATGGGCTGGGTATGGGTTGCAAGTACGTAATTGTTGGATTTCCCCGTTATGCTATCCGAGTAGTTAGTTTTAAACAATCCGTAGGTGGTATCTTTGTAAGTATGAATGGTGTTGATTTGGCCCATAAAGTTGATCGTAACGTAGAGGTCCTCATTGGGAGTAGGAGTATCTTGGGTGAAAGTGATTCGTTGTTTCGCTTTATCATATACAGTCTTCAATGGAGCACCATTTAAGCTTGCTTTGGTGACAATGAGCTTGGATGCGTTCAAGGCCAAAACGAAAGTATCATTGGAAGAACCGGAGAAAAGAGGGTTTTTCACCAACTTGAAACTCACCACCCCCGTGAAATTGGGTTTCTCGTGGTTGACATCAAGTTTCAAGTCGTAGCCCTCGGGATGATACTCGTTGAGTACCAGCAAGGGAATATCGGTCATCTGGGTGTGATCTCACCAGAATGAGAGTGAAAAATGGTGAAAAATGGATGAAAATTTCACAAACATTTTTTAACGCCGACCTCCTGCACACCAAACTCCGGGACCTCTGTTTGACAGACGTGAATGAATACTAGCTACTTTTGGAGGATCATCAATCTCTGGCTAAAAGCACGTACTCTCTAGACACTGGGGTGTACGGAAGTCATGGGTATCAGTACAGACCCGTACACCAGCCCACCCCCACGCCGTCCACCCGTGCCAAAACGGGCACTTTCTCCCAAAAGAAGTGGTCGGGGGTCTCCCCCCGTACTGTGATACCCGCAGTAGACGTCTCAGCACAACCCCGGCAACAACGCCGTGCCCAGCTGCTGTTCAGTCGAATGGTGGTGCACGGGTCTACGGCAGGAGTCCATCTATTCGTTTTTGGTCTGTGCCCGTTTTAGAATTTGTCGACGCCCGTGCACCCGGACCACACCCGTGCCCTGAGCCGGCCGGCTGCGGCTAAATCTGTCAGACGCCAAACCGAAACTAGCACAAATCCCCTGACACGGCTGAGAAGAATCTGCCCTAACAAAAAAAAAAAATAGTCAGCTGTGTGCTTTCTCAAAACATGACACTAATCAAATTTAAACCTGAGAAGGGCTAAAAAAAAAAAAAAAAAAAAAAAAAAAAAAAAAAAAAAAAAAAA